>JBAMCP010000786.1:0-36432 GCA_037075105.1 Lissocephala sabroskyi
ATTTCGAGCTGATTTTTTAGCACAAGAGCCTTGGCCAGCCGCCTGACCTTTTCCACTTGATAATTTCTGATGGCCGGCCAGCCAACTGATAATCAAATTACGAGTTTATCACACACGCACACCAAACTGAGGGGGTCTCTTTCGACCCAAAAGCAGCGAGGGGTGGGATTCCAACTAAGATTCCCTGACTGGCAACTGGAAGGCCTTGGAGTCGTTCTCCAAAATCGAGCTTCTGGAAGCTCTTTAAATGATTTTAATCATCTATATTCTCCGATCTTTTATAGAGCTTCTTGGAAATCTTTAAGCGACAATATTACTCCATAATCCCCGGCTTGGTTTAGAGCTTTTTAATCGATACTAAGCCTCTATATTCCCCGGTCTGTTAGGGAGATTCTTGGAGCTCTTTAAACAATCCTAAATCTCTATATTCTCCTGTCTTTTAAAGAACTTCTTGGGGCTCTTTAAACGACTCAAATCCTCCATACTTTCCGGTCTTTTTTATAGAGCTTCTTGGGACTCTTTAAACGATCCTAAATACTCTTTATTCTCCAGTTTTTTATAGAGCGTCTTGGAGCTCTTTAAACTATCCTAAATACTCTATATTCTCCAGCTTTTTACAGAGCTTCTTGGAGCTCTTTAGACGATCCATATTCTCCAGCTTTTCATAGAGCGTCTTAGAGGTCTTTAAACTATCCTAAATACTCTATATTCTCCGGCTTCTTGAAGCTCTCTAAACGATCATAATACTCCATATTCTCCGGCTTGTTTTAGAGGTCTTTAACCGATTTTAATCTTCTATATTCTCCGATCATTTATATAGATTCTTGGAGCTCTTTAAACGATCCTAAATGCTCTATATTCTCCTGCTTTTTATAAAGATTCTTGGAGCTTTTTAAACGATCCTTATTCTCTATATTTTCCAACATCTTGGAGCTCTTTAAACGATCCTAAGTCTCCCATACTTTCCAGCCCATTAAAGCGCTCAATTTGTCTAGCATTTTCCATTAATTTCCTCTCTTTGCTTCGGTTGTTTTGTGGGGCCAATTGAAATTGAATGCTTATAAATGAATTTGGTTTTAATTTGTTTGATTTATTTGTGGGCCAGCCGCGTTCGAGATTAAAAGTCCATCACAAAATGTTTTCATCACTTCGGTTTGATGTCTTCGAAGGTCGCCGGCGGTTTGCTGGTCCGTTGAGCTTTTGTTTTGATTTCTTTTAATGGCCCGCAGTTTGGCTTCGCCTTCAATTTTGATGGGCCCTCAAACCCGCAATCGTGCTCATATTTTTCGGCTATTCTAACAGTTAATTATGCTTTATATTTTTACAATCTTCGGGCCGCAAAACCCACTGGCATAGATCTCCAAATACTGCCCTCGGGCGGTGACTCACGACTCAAACTCCCTGGGAATGTTTAGCCTGTCGATCGCATCGATTTCACTGGAATCTTCGCCAGCTCTCAAGGTCAGCGGTACTGCCCATGAATCACTATCCCCAAACATTTCGTATGCAGCCGTTGGCATTGCCTTGCGGGCCGACGCTTTGCATTTTAAGTCCGGCGACAGCCCAAAAATAAACTTTAATACGTTATGTAAAAATATCGGCGAAACTTTCCTTCAATTTGCCGGAGTTTCCTATAATTGATGACGGCTTTTCGTCAAAATCGTCTGCATAATTTGGCGAGAGTCATGGCCAAAACGAGGCTCTTGGCTTGGTTCAATGCACTGATTTTTGGCGTGGGGGGGATGCAATTACTTCCCATTTTATTTGCTTGATTTACATAGAAAATTAGCTACCCCAAAAAAGACAACGAAGAGGAAATTATATAAAAGCAGCCACCATGAATTTCTCGGTTGCCATTGCATGACGACGATTGCACGAGGCACCCAAAAAATCGTGTGTGTGTGGGTTAATTTTTTTTTGGGGGGAGATGTCTTCATTCCGAAGATCTTTCGTTACACATGGAAATTAGTGGGTGCGTTGAAATTGAAATCCAAGCTCAATTTCAGTTGGGAAATTTGATAATTTTTATTATTTATTAGGAAATTCAATCAACTCATTAGGTGATTGGGGTGGGGGGCGGCGAGTATATCAAAAATTAAATGCCTTAATTGAGCCAACAAAAGTGGCTCGCCAATGCGAAGCAGCTGCCTGCCGTTGGCCGTTGCCCGGCCGCCCGGTCGCTTGGTGTTGTCAAAGCGGTTAAGCGACATGCCGCGCACAACAACAACAACAACAACAACGACAACAGAAAATGATTGACAATCACTTTACAAAGACGGTGTCGCCCCACACACACTGCAAGTTTCCCAGTTGGCAGCATCGGGGAGCCCAGCCAGCCAGCCAGCCAGCCAGTCAACCAGTTGCATATGAAAGTAAAAGTAAAGCAGTTGAAAATAAACACCAATACATAAAGTCAACTCACACACACACACAAACACACACACATTTACCTATACAAACAAAATGAATTAAATGCTTGCATTTAAAAATGCACTCGGCCCAAAAGGAAAACAAACAAAAGCAGCCAAGAAACCGACACCGACTGCCCGCGTGTGTCCGTTAACATTTGAGCGAGATAATGAAATGCTGTTTTTTATTTATTTTTTTAAAAGAAACTCCGCCGCCGCCGTAGCCATCGCCTTCATCGGACGACCTCCGCGGGCCGTTCAAATTTAAGCAAATTTTTTGGCCAGAATTTTGGCAGCTGCATTTGAATTTCTCGGTTTATTTCTTTGAATATTCAATGACTCAAAAGTCTTGTGAATTTTTCGGGATGCGTTTGTTTTTTTGGCCAAAATTTGGGTCTTATTTATGCCCTGGCGGGTGATAAATAATTGATTTCGGTTAACACACTTTGGGCTGGCTTTTGGCCAAGTTTGTTGCCTAAGTCTTTTGTCTGGCCTGACTGGAAGTTTAACGCATTCAACGCCATTCACACGGCTCCAAAAATACACACAAATAATTAATTTAAAAACCCAAAAACTTCGCCTTCGAATTAAGAAATCAAATCTTAGCCTGAATTTCATTCGGACTTGCGTGCCGTCTCTCAAGTTTCCTTAATTTTTTTCTATATTTCTTTAACGTTCTTTCCCAAAGCCACGGAACAATGGGCAATCCAAGCCGCCCGACGTTGCCATAGATTTGAGTTTATATTTTTTGTGCAACACCAAAGCGCATTTTTTTCTTCAACTGCCTGCAGATTTCCTTGGATTCTTGCTCAATTTTTTTTTGTGTGGGCTGCGATTTGAATTGACAGATTTGGCGGCCAATGACTCGTCGAATTGTCAGTTAATCGATTTAGAAATTTCATTGAATTTGGCGGCAGTTCATTTGCCATTCGATTGAAGTTTGCAGTACGCCACACAGAAATTCAAAAACCCAACGACTTCTAAAGTCGGCGGCACACCCACACACACACACACCTACACCAACACCAACGTCGTCTATTATGTCAAGCGGTTTGGTGGCTCGCGCGCTCACTCTCCGCCGGCGGTTACCTGGACAGGTTGACTTCTCGCTCAGCTGTTGAGAAATTCAACACACTGAAAAACCAGTTGCGTAGATCAGCCCCGCCCCTCCCCTGCCCCAGAGAGAGCAACGTGGCGGAGTGGTGAGTTTGCCCCCGGTGAGTCTGGGGCCATTTAGTTGGCCAAGTCCAAGAGGCCCGCTCAGTTGGTAGACGTGCATCAGCCAGATCGGTTGCCGTTTGCGCTGGTGTGTCAGTGTGTGTGTGTGCGTGTGTGTGTGCGTCTCTGTATAGAGAGAATTTTAAACGTGGTCGGTTGGAAACCTTCCCCCCCAACGGTTAGTGACAAAATCGAAAAAGTCCCCAGAAGAAATGTTGTTAATTTTTGGGATTTAAAGAAATCCAAGTCGCGGTCGCCGTTCAAAAAATTCCAATGCAAATACCACAAAAAAAACCCACAGAGAGAAGAGAAAAATCGAAACGAGTTTTACATACACAAAAAATTTCTTCGCTCGGTCGCTTTGCCTGGCCGTTTCCAAAAGGAGTGAGAGTGAAATGCGAAATGTCAAAGAAATATTAACCAAAAAAATCAGTGACATCATCTGTCCCACAAAACACCCAGGAAATGCAAAAAAATACCCCAAAAATTTATTGGCCGGCACAGAAAAAAATCTAAACCGCCAAAATGCTCGGGGTTTGTGGCCAAAATGCCAAGCCGCCTGCAATTCCATTGCAGTTTTTTTTTTTGCCTCTCCGCGGAACCGGTTCAAAAACAATCTTTGCGGCTGTAATTTGGGTCTAAGGTTTTTTTCTGCTTCTGTTGTTAGACGGCGGATTGCATGGGCTTTGGTTTCTTGCGAATTGTATGCCATTGTTGGGGGTTTTTTTGCAAAGGTTGCAGCTTCGGTTTGGTTTGGTTTATTTGCCTACTTCGAGGTGATGATGCCCGGGGAGCGGATGATGGATGAGTGCCTGCAAATTACTGGCAATTGAGAGCTGGAAAATTAAGAAGATTAGCCAAAGCCGATTAGGTTCCCCGAAAGAAAAGGAGCTCTTTACAGTGAGGGATAATTTCCTAATGCGGCAAATTGGAAAAAGAAATTACCATTAAAGAACCTTAGAAGATTCAGGGAACTTTTAATACTAAATAGAAGCCAGAGATTCCCCATTTCCCTTGACAAAAATAATATCTTAAAAAATTCCCTCGATTTCTCTGCCACCCACAAGCGTGTGTTTTGGGGTTCCCATTAAATTCGCGATTTGTGAGGCAAAAACGACTGACAAAATTTAACCAAATTAACCGTTAAAATTGAGTAACTTTCCGAGGAAATGACGGGCATTAACGGTTCCCAAAAAATAACAAAAAAACGTCTCTTAAATGTCAAAGAAAATCGCGCAAAAATCTTCATCAAATTTTGATGAGTTGTTTTTTTCCGTTTGCAGAGAAAATCAACAAAAATAAATCGAAGTTTAAAACAAATTAGCCCGGGAAAAGAAAAGTTCAAGGAATTCTCAAAATGCTGGCCAGCAGCAAGCGCAGAAAATCTGCCCAACGGACGGACATTCGTTGGATCGGCCTGGTGGCCACTTTATTCGGATTACTGCTGCTTGGCATTCAAATTGAGCGTGCGGCGTCTGCGCCCGCAGGCGACGATGATGCAGCAGCCGCCGCCGCCGCCACCACCGTCAGTGGGCCTATGGAAACAACAACAGCAACAACAACAAGCGAGGCTGCAACAACAGCAGCTCCAATTGGCATAGAACAAAGCAACAGCAGCAGCTCCGGCGACGCGTCAAGTTCAACGACTTCGACGGCGGCAGTCCCAACGACCAGTAAATTGGATTTGGCCGGTAAGTTTTATGGCTGGGGAAGAGAAAGAGGAAGAAAAGCCTCACGAAAATTATAGCCGACTCCATCGATCGTCGGCCGACACTTGAAAATCTCCCCCGAATCAATTAACGCCACCGACGGCACCCGCCCTTTTATTCATTCTATTTTCTACCTTTCTCGCGGGGAGGGAAGGGGAAGGGTCAGGAGCTCTATAATTATAGCGTTTTAAATGGAGCGTTGGGTAATTTTGGAGGGAAGTTTTTTTTTTTTTTGCTTGACTTGGCAGGTTTGATTTCTTTTCACAGTTGACAAGTCGAGTATAACGGGGGAGCCGGGCAAAATCCCGACTGCCTCGATTGGGGTTAGTGGCACCACCAGCGGCACTAAATGGAGAATGTCCGATACCACATTCCGCTTGCCGCAATTAGCTCAATGTAATTTTAGGTTTAATGTCAGTTGCACATCAAAAGCGTCACGTTGTGAGCGCGATTTAATCAGCTTCTCTCAATTGCTGATGATGATTTGATAGACTGAACAAAAAAGACTGAGGCAACGAACCTTTTGGGCCAAAGACTTAAGAAACGAACCTGCTCTTCGCATAGTAATGCTAAAATTTCTATTGCCAAATTTCTCACATTCCTTGACCAACCCAATGAGTCATGTGGCACTGGCTGATTGGGTGTGCGTGTGTGTGCGTCACCAGGGCCAAAAGTGGCGGGTAATGTCTTTTTGGGTGCTGCCAGCCAACGCGTCTTGGCCGTGTGGGTTCACGGTTAATTGGGAAGTTGGGATTTGCATTGAACTTTCAAACGCCCACATAAAAATTAAAGATCTATAAATTTTATAGCCGTTGCGGGCCGCAAGCGCCTTGAGATCAAAACAAACTGCATTGACATTTAATTAAGCAAATGACCGAGGCGGATGTAAGCCAACGCAGATTAAAGACGATTGTCTTCCATTAATTAATCAGGGATGGCACACCTGACATACAAATGAATCTCAATAACCAAAGATTTATAAATAGCTAAAGTTATCTAAGAGAGGACGAGGGGAAAAGAGAAGGGGAGAATGGGAAGTGGTTGTGTGGTTTTTGGGGATTCCAGAAACGTCTCTTTTGGGGTTTTATATTCTTTATCCAAGGCAAAGACAGCGGGGAGCTTATAGGAACCTTTTTTTAACCCCTCACTTCTCTCTTTTAATATAGAAATGCGAATTCAAAGAGCAAATGAGTGAGGCAGAGGGAAAAGGTTAAAAATAAGTCTATTAGGGACCTAAAAAGTAGTCCAGATTATTCATAATAAATTGAGACAAGATGGAGTGAGTTCAGCTGAAGAAATCATGGGTTCTGGGCTTTATTTCTATAGGTTTTTGGGAAGGGAAGGAAGGAGTTTGAGTTATCAGTCTTTAAAGAGTCTAAAACACTTGAAAGTGGATTTTAATCATTCCGATTTAGGGTTCCGGAGGTTCTCATAAAGACTTCTAGATATTCTAATGAAGGGACATTGTAGACTGATCAACAGAATATATAGATTCTGGGCTAGGGATCTGGAGACGAGTTCCACATTTCTCAGACAAGAATTGAGCTCCTGGGCAGACTTTGGTGAGCTTCAGTCGATTTATCTCCCTTCCAACTCCTCCCCTTTGAGATAGGAGATATAATAGTTATAATTAAGATCATTTAGGCGGCCCTAGGAATTTTATAAGCCGCGCCTTTGCCCATTTGTTTGATTTCCGAATTCTGACAGAAAAAAGTCTTAAAATTCTCAAATCTCAGTCCAATCAGCGGCTGCTTGAAGGCTTCTAAGCTGAGCAGAAATAACTCTTAACCGGAGTTGCTTCTGGTTATTTGGATTATAAACTGGCCCAAAGTTCATTGCGGAGAGGAAAATGAATGCAATTAGCCGGCCGCAAACGAGTTTTGCAGCATTTAGCAAGTGCAAAGTACCAATTCAAGAATTGCCCACAATCAAAGTATCAGGCAGTCGGTCAACTCGAGTAATCAAGACAACAACAACAACAACAAACACAAAACCACTAATGAGTCGGGCAAAATTGCAGGCCGTCAAGTGCATAAATTTATGTAAATTTCGGCTGGCAGAGCGGCGATGGCGAGGGGAGCTGATCGCATTTAACAGTTTCAGGGCTGTGCACTCGATTTGGTCACCGCCAAAATTGAAGCCAATTGAAGGTCTCTCATTTGGCCAATACAAAGCCCGTGAGCCGTTGCCGTGGCCAACAAAGCAACGACCTCAATTTCAGCCGAGAGTTCGGCTCACTTTCTTCAAAGAGGCGGCACGCAAAAACCCCCAAAAAAATGAAGTACCCTATAAGGTATTTTGGCTGGTGCACTTTGCATATTTCAGCCACGAAATCGTGTGTTTTTGGCCAAATGCAAATTCGCCAATCGGCCGTTGACTGAAGACTTTCGACTCTCCAAAAGTCCGAGGGGTTAGCTAATCGGCTCTCAGTTTGTTGCCTAAGTCTTTTTCGCATTTGTGGGATGAGTTTTGAAGGGGCGTGGCCAGTGTTGTCACCTTTCCCGTTTTCTTTTAAGTTCATGCACGATTATTTAGTCGTTGGGCGCTAATGCCCAATAATATAATTTGGCCCAAAGAGAGCAGCGAATTTTTGCAGCAGCCGCCGCACCGACAGCAGGTTGAGTTCACCGTTATAATTCCCCGATATTTGTATTGCGGGTAAAAGTAGCTTACGAGCTTTTCAACGAGCCCAGTCAGCCGGCCTGCCTGCCACTCACTCAATTGTTAACCAGCAACAACAACAGCAAGAAAAATTTTGTTAATTGCCAACTGCCAACGGATCTCCACTGGCTGTTGTTTTTTTCATGTCTTCTTGTTTTGTTATTTGTCCATTGACACTTGTGTTTTATTTTATGTTTGTCTGTTCAGTTTTTTTTTATCGGTTTTGTCTCGTGAAAGTTCGGAACGCACAATTAACATTTCGCCCATAAATTCGACTTTCCCGAGATTTTCATAATCTCTGCGGCATTTCCAGCCTCTTCGATTCCCTCGCAGCTTTCACTTGAATTCTACTCAGAACTGGTTGGCCAAATGGGGGCGCGTATTTGGCCAAATCGTCGGCCCCAAAATACCTTAAAAAATTTATGCTATTGAGTAATGGAATAAATTAAATGGCAAAACAAACGCAACGAGCATTTCAAATGCCGTCTAGACTGGCGGCGCGTTAATTAGCGCAAAGATTTTTCCAGCCAACTTACGAAACGGCGAGAGGAATGCGCTTGGCCAACTGCAGCGGCCAGCGGCCCGGAAGTGCGATAATTCCGAGAGCGGGACTCGAATTCTTCTCGATGCGTCATCCGTTGACCTTCATTTGTTTGGCGATTGGTAGTGTGAACTTTAGCCGAAGTCGGCCTCATTCACTTGACGGGTTTTCAGGGCCAGCCACTCGCAAAAAATAAAGCACTGAAAAATGATTTGGAGCTGCTGGCCATTCACTTGTCGGGCTGGTCGGGGGATTTTCGATGCTGGAAAACCCGATTCATTCAGCTTTGGCTTTCTGTAAAGTCACTTGGGGGACGACACGCGCTTGGCAGCCACCAAAACGTGTTTGTGGCTTTTTATTTGGCCTCCCGCCGCAGAGGTCGAAGAGGTTTGAAAATGACCACTGCATTTTCAGTTCTTTCTCTCTCTCTCTCTCCTGCTTAACCTCTCGACATTCTCGGCCATTAGTCAGGCTGATAAATTCCTTTAAGGGGAATTTTTTTTTAGTTTTTTTAGTTGGGTAATTTTTTCATTAGCACTTTCAAAATCGCATTGAAAAAATTAAATAAAACATGTGGTAATTTTAATTACGCCGAACCCCAAAGCCACGCCAATCAGCGGCTGTGACGCAAGCGGTTTGTTTACAATTCCAAATCCGAGCAGACTGAGCCACCGAAATCCAATGCAGCGGCGGCCTTCCACAAATAAACAGATCACATAATTTTTGAATTTCGGGTTCCCCCCGCCCCACGCCCATTGAATTCATGATTCGTTGACAGTTTTTGCGCACTCCAAAAAAATGGGGCACCCTTTCGAGGCTTAATGATCATTGCGGTGGCTCATTATGTGACCACCGCCACCGCCGCTTCCGGTTGGTTGATTCGGGAAATTTTCCGTGGAAATCAAAGCGCACTGGCGACTAACAGAGACATCCGCCTGTCAGTCAGTCGGCGAGTCCGCCCGGCCCCTCCCGGAGGAACGTGCGGCGACTGCCAAGAAGCTTCAATGAGTCTTTGGTTTTTTTGCATATAGCGAATGGGGGCGTGGGTGGGTGTGGCCGGGGCGCAATCGATTCTGCCGTGAAGACGAAATGGTCTTCGGGTTCGTTTCCTAAGTCTTTTGTTCGGGCTTACATAACCGAGAAAGACCACCAAAAGCGTGAGGGGTTCGTTAAAAGAGCAAAGCCATCACAGGCCGTCCTTATGTATTCCATTTATCGTGTTTGTCTATATAAAAAAATAAATTGAAGCCACCACCGCGCGCGGCTAACGAGGGGACAGCCGAACCGCCGCCCCGGCGCCCCGTCGCCCGTTTTGCCAGTGAAAAATGAAAATCAATGACAGTAAAAGACAAATTGTGCACTGCCAAGCAAAACAAAAGATGCCAACTCCCCGCCCCCACCAAGCCAAGCAAAAAAAGACGACGGGCAACGGCAACGGCAACTGCATCTGCCCGAGCCAAAGGCCTGCACAGTTGGAGCTGCGATAAAGCGAAAGAAAAGCAAGAAAAACAACAACCCAAGAATGAAAATACAGAAGAAGAAACAAAACAAAAAGCCGAGGCGAAATGCCTGCCATGCAACGGCTCGGCCGAGGCTCAGGCCCAGCCGACTGAAATTCAAGGTTCATGTCAGTAACCCAGGCGGCTGTCTGGGCCCAGACGGTTCTCGCTGGCCGGGCCACCATCACCGCAGAGCAGACGCCCAGCCAAGCACAAAAACAACAGCCCAAACAAGTGGAAGGAGAGAGTCGGCCCAGGGCCAAATAAACAGCGACTTTTTAATTCCCTTCGCAAACTGAAAGGGCTGAAAGAAACGACGGGCAACTGGGAATTGGGAGGCAGTTTCTTTAAAGGTTGTTGGGTGTTTGAGGGAAATGAATTGAAGGATAGAAGGCCTTTCAACTCTTAAATGCCTCGAGATTCTCCTTCTTTTTGTTCGAAATAAATTGAAGGATAAACAAGGTGAAGTTGAGGAGAGAAAATTCCTTTAAAAAGACGTAGAGTTCTTCAATGTCTTTTAACTTGGAAAGATCTTTATATTCTCCCTTTCTCTTAGAAGGTATTTAGGTATTTTTTAATAGAGTTCTTTAATGTCTTTCATCTTATAAAGATATCCATATAATCCCTCTCTTTCAGAAGGTGTTTAGGTATTTATTAATGGGGTTTTTGAATGTCTTTCATCCTATACAGATCTCCATATCATCCGTCTCTCTCAGAAGGAATTTATATATTTTTTTATTGGGGCTCTTCAATGTCTTTCATCTTATACAGATCTTGAGACCCTTCCTCTCCATGAGAAGATTTTTGATCGATATAAATTGAAGGATAAACAAGGCAGTCTTCAGGAAAGGAAATGTCTTTCAATATCTTCAATCTTATAAAGATCTCAAGATCGTCTCTCTCTCTCTCCCTCTCTCTCTCCCCCTCTCTCTCTCCCTCTCTCTCTCACACTCTCTCTCTCACACTCTCTCCCTCTCTCTCTCTCTCTCTCTTTTTCTCTCTCTCTCTCACTCTCTCTCTCTTTAATAAGAAGAAGAATTTGGCATCCTACAGATTGAAAGAACTTCCGCTCTCCCTCAACTCTTTATAAATCTCAAGATCCCTTAAGCGTTCTTAATAAAATTAACTCCCTTGAGGGCTTCTTCTTGCCTTCCATCTCTTTACCTTCCATCCGACTTAAAGCTCCCAAAGTCTCTCCCCGCCAAAAAGAGTATAAAGTCCTGTCTGTCGTTCTGGGATTCCTGGCAACTCCAGTGTGACTAAAAGCCGACTGTCGGCGTTGGCGGCGACTGCGCGTATGCTTGGCATCATTTATATGCGCTGCCCCCGCCCCCGCCCACCCCACGGCCAGACAGAATGACTCGCTTGGTGGCTAACGAACCCCGAAGGAGCCGCGGGAGTGAGGGACCAAAAAACTAAAAAACCCTCTACAGAAAAATATATAAAAATGAACCTTTCTACGCTAAATTGACGGTCAGTTGCCGGCTGCCGGTGGCTGCCCCGTCCCGCCAGGCTCCTCTTATTGGGGCACATGCGATTTATTTGACGTTGCCGTTGCCGTCGTCGTTTATGCTTATTACCCGGCATGCATGACAGCATCGCCAACTCGACGCGGGTTTGGGTTCGAGTTCGGCTGGCCCCAATGGCCAGAATATTGGCCCTGGTCACGTCAGTTGATGTCCCGGACGTTGGGGGTGTTTTTCTTCACTCCTCGCACTCCTTTTGCTCTTTGTTTCTCTCTCTTTCTCTGGTCCTATGACTCAGAGCTTTTAACGGAACTGAGGAGTCTGAAGCCTTGAGACGAATTTGCCTGGCAGTCTGATGAATTCAGGCAAACTGCTGAAAGGCGCGTAATTTCAAGATCACAGAAGATTGGAGAGGATGGATCCCTATTTCTACATATATCCGATAAAGTCCTAGCTTTTTTAGGAGGTCAGCCTCTCAGTCTTTATTCTTTTTATTCATTTATATTTGGAACCTCCACCCTGTCGATGTGTTTATTTATTTCCCTGTTAGAAAACTCCCCAGTCACGATAGTCGCGCGTTTCACGGCCACCGACAACTTAATCTTGGGCTCGGAGGAAGTCGAAGAACCCGAGATTAGAGACACACAATTACTGTAATTAGCAAAGACTTTTGCTCTCGGTGGGTCGTCTGCGGGGTAATTAATTACGATTTAAATTGAAAACGCCTCGTTCTTGGAAGCAGCGAATTTCCAAAACTCCCTTGGCTCTGGGGGTGCCCAAGATCAGCGCAAGTGTTGTTTTTCTGGTCGTTAACGGCCCTCGAGCCATCATTTATTTATGACATGAGTGCTAAGGCCCCCCAACTATGCCCCGAATAAAATGTAATTATATAAGCGCAAAAAACGACGAAACCAAAATATTTCCCTCGTTTATGCTTCTAACCAGAAGACAGGCAAAGCCACAAAAAACACAGCAAACAAGATGGAGAAGAAGAATCATAAAAGATGCGGCCAGGCTGATATTTTCGCATGGTGTCGGGCCAGCGGACTTCCAAGAATGGAGCCGATGATTCAGGTAGTAAAAGAAGAAGACGGGGGCGAGGGAAGGGCCCTCGAGACGCCTAATGAATAGCCAGCAATGATGCCATGCTGATTTTGAGGAACTGATGCTGCGGCCACCGAAAATTACGTTTCGATGATGAAACGCCTGAGATATTTCCAATACGTTATTGGGGTTAAAGTTGCGGCAGAATTTCCGCTAGGCCAATTGGCCTTGCGGTAAACAGGGGATCGTCGGCCCTAAGCCGCTTGGGCTGGGGCCGCGGTCGCGGCTTTTAAGAGTTTGTTTGTGTCAATTAAACTGTAAATTTTGTGGTCTTTGCAGAGACCACGGCCAGCAGCATGGACAGCCCGGAGGTGCCCTCGACCAGCACCATTCGTTCCACGAGCATTGAGCCCATCACCTCGACTGAGCCGACCACCACGCCGCCCAACGAGCAGCAGGAGGAGCATCAGTTGGGCTTCCCGGATGCCACGCATATCCAGCATATCCCACTGAGGGACGAGCATGCCGAGGGCCATGTGGAGCCCATGAGCAGTTCCACGACGGAGAATGAATTGCTGCTGAATCAGATTTCCAGCGAGAACGACGATGTGGTCAAGGATCTGAACAATTTTCGGCATCCGGCGACTCTAATAACCGCCAGCAACAGCCACGAGGACGAAGTCGAGCTGGAAAGGGAAAGTGACAAGGCAACAGAAGCACCAGCAACAGCAGCAACAAGCAGCTCAGAAGCAACAACAACGTCGACGACGACGACGACGACGACAACAACCAGCAAACCAGCAGAGCAAAAAGAACACGAAGAAGACTCTGATTCCGATCCCTATCATGTGCATATACTGTCCGAGAATCATGATCGCCTGGCCGAACACGAAGATTATCAAATGTTGTCGAGCAGCACCGAGGACGCGGCCACAACAACACCAGCAACAATGCCCACAGAAGCAACACCAACAACGACGAGTTCGTCTCCGCCTCCTGCTGTGCCCGTGGTGGCTGTCGACCAAATTATTGTCAGCCAGGAGAACAAGGCAACAGCCGAGCCAGAAACCACAATGGCCGCACCAACAATGTCCACCACCGAGGCCCGAGCACGCGCCATGAATATGAATGAGCAGCCAACTGCCCTGGCCAGCGATGAAGAGCAGCGGCAGCCCCAGCAGACCAGCACTTCGAGTCCAGTGATTAACATTGTTGAAGGACAGCATTTGCATCAGTCAACCGAGCCCACAACAACAACAACAACAACGACCACCGAGGAGCCTGCCTTTGCCGGCGAGGGTCGCTCCAACAACAGCGACGAAATCGAGCTGCTCTTCGGCCAAAACATGAGCCAGCCCCATTCACACGAAGCTCTCATGGATCTCAGCAACGTCAGCATGGACGACGACACCAGCACTACAGCCTCGCCCCTGCCGACGACCACCACCACGACGACCGCTGAGCCAGTCAAACAGGAAACGGAAGTGCCGAAAATTGTGGAAGTCACCGCCACCGGGGACACCATGCAACGCGATTGCCAGGCGGACAGTCGCAGCTACAAGGTGAGTGCTTAGTCTAGGATTTAATATGGTTGCTCTTTGGGTCCTTGTCCTGAGTTGGGCTTATTGCATAACGACAATTTATAGGCGGGCTCTGCTGGCCAACGAGTCAAACCGGTCACCTTGTTGGCGCGGCGGCTCCACAGAAAGAAACAATATGAAAATATTGAAATTTTCCTTTTGTTTTTTTTATCGGAGTCGCGCTGTTGACAGGCCAGCGAATTTCTTGGTCGATTGTTCAGTCAAGCGACAATTATGCAAATTGTGCACAACGGGCAAAATATTTGCCACATTCAAAAAACGCACCCTCAAAACAACGACAGCAACAACGAAAATTGTGGCATACCACGGAATTGTTGGCCTGTGATTGATGTTGAGTGGCAAATGACTGAATTGCTGGCATGCCAATTAGTCCATTGAGGGGAGTGAGGAGGGGAGAGCCCATGGCATTTGGCTGGGGATCACCTGAGACTCCTCTCCCGGCGTAGGCGTAGGCAGGGCTTGGCAAAGGAAGCACTTATCCTTGTCTCTCTGTGTGTGGGGTTTCTTTTTTAATAATTCGTTGATTGAAATAATCTAAAACACAGGAAATTGAACCCATCAATTTAAATTTTACCAAGCTTTGTTTTAAATACTCAGGCTTGTTTTCGGGCTTTATAGCTGGGGAAATATAAAAGAAGAAAGACATTTAGGATGCTTTGCTGGTTTATTAACTAAAGATCTCATTTTTTTATCAAGTTCATTAAAACACTTGTTTTTTATTTCATTAATTCCCTTATTCACAATTTTTTATTTAATTATTTTCCTTATTCACAATTTCCGATTGTTTAACTAAGTTATCGTAAGCGGGCCTGCCAACCTGTTGAGGTTTCCAGCTTTTAACGCACTTTACGCCGCTTTAATTAAAGCTAAAGACATTTAAATAATATTCTAGGCTTCAGGAGAATTATTACCAAATTTTCTTATGGGAATTATAAGGAAAACTCTATAAGAATTTTCGCCAAGAAAAGTAAGCCCAATGGGCAAGCCTGGCCGTTGTTTAGTTTCTTTTCAAACGGGACTTTTTCGTTGTGAAATTCGCGAGTTTAACATTAAATGCAAATTTAATTCAATTAAAAGAAATAATTCCCCCTAAATCGACTGAAAAGCAGGCAGGACGAAGTGCCTGGCAAAATGCAAGAAACTTTATTGAAATCCAGTATGTATATATTTAAAATTGAATTTGCTGGCGGATTTGACCAAGTGAAACGTGTTAATCAAACATTGCTCCCAAAATGGCTGCCACGAAATGTGCCACAGACACGAATTGCCAGCCACCGTGGCAGCAACACCAGCAGCAGCAGCAGAAGTGGCCGCTGGCACTGCTGACCAGGCCCAAAAAAAATTGCAGGCTTAGATTCCGAACCCAACCCAATTTGGTGTCGTGTTGATTTTGTTTTAATTACTCACACACAAACACACCGACGCCCGTGGACAGCAAACACTTTGGATTTCTTTTTATCGCTTAAGAGTTTTTAAAAGTTGCTGCCGTTTTCATAATCGACTTGCGGTCGATACCTACGATATGAAATAATTGTTGCTTTCACTTTTAATGAATTGCTGGCCGCTGTCGCTGGTGTTGCTGGCTGATTGGCAACAGCTGTTGCTGCCGCTGGACACGTGCAGCATGCCACGAATTTTTATGGGCCGATCTGTGGAATACAAAACGTGAGGGCGGTCAGCCAATCGGCCTTTTGTTTCGTTCAAAATTCTTTTCTTTTTCCCGTTCAACCGGTTGAATTTCGGGGCCGGCTCATTAGGCCGACAATTACTGTCGTTTCTGGTTAGTGGAGCACTTGGCCAGCGTAATTGGCAGCCAGGAAATGTCGCTGCCTGATGATTGATGAGCTAATTTGCTGGCCCCCACCAAAATTCTCTACTTTCTTTAATTTTTCTCTTATTTGCTCCACAGCACGGCGAGTCCATGGACCGGGAGTGCGACGAGCGCTGCACCTGCAACCGCGGCGAGTGGATCTGCGAGCCGCGCTGCAAGGGCGCCAGCTACCCGCGCGGCAGCCAGCGCACCATGGCCAATCCCAACTGCCACGAACGCCCCGTCGAGGAGGACGAATGCTGCCGCATTATGGAATGCAATGAGCCCCTGCTGGAGCCCAGCGTGGCCAGCGTCCAGGAGGGCGGCGCGGCCCCCGAAGGTGAGTAGGAATTTTGTGTATTCTCCGATTGATTCACTGCCCCCATCTGCTGGAATTTGTAGCTTGTCATGCTTTTTAACGCCCTGTGTGTTTTCGTTTTCTACATTTTCATATGCCAACCGACCATCGCCTCATGCGCATCCACCCACACACGCTACACGCCACCGCCACCGTCCCTGCCACTCGCCCCACTCGCGCATCCCGCTGTAGTCTCGACGATGAGGCCACGCAGCGACTGCCACTACCAGGGTGGGGTGTACAAGTTCCGGGAGCGTCTGGAGATCGGCTGCGAGCAGATTTGCCACTGCGACGAGGGCGGTATCATGAACTGCCGCCCGCGCTGCCCCGAGCGCAACCACACGCGGGCCGACAAGTGCGTCTCCGTCAAAGACCCCAAGGACGTCTGCTGCCAGCTGGAGCTCTGTGATGTCACCCTGGACGACCATGAGCAGCCCCAACCGCCGCTTATCCACGGCACTCAAAACAGCATAGGCGAGGATCATGTCTACGGTTTGGAGGAGCAGGCCCGCGATGCCGGAGGCTCTATGATAGCCGCCCTGGGCGGCCCCACCTGCAGCCACAAGGGCCAGCAGTACGAGGAGGGCCAGCAGTTCCGCGACGGCTGCGAGCAGCTCTGCATTTGCAGCGAGCACGGCGTCCACTGCGCCAAGCTCGAGTGTCCCTCCCACTTCGGCCTGGACGTGCTGAATCCCCAGTGCATCAAATGGGAGCCAGTGCCGGCGGACTTCAAGCCTGTGGCCCCCAACTGCTGCCCGGAGAGCATGCGCTGCGTGGACAACGGCACCTGCTCTTATGGCGGCCAGCAGTTCGAGAACTGGGCGCCCATTCCGGCCAACCTCACAGGTAAGTGGAGAGCCCAGCAAACCAGAGGAATTCCAACTCAACTCTCTTCGTGAAAAGGCTGCGAGCAGCATTGCTACTGCGAGAATGGCAAGGTGGAATGCCGGCCAGCCTGCCCGCCGGTCTTGGCCCTGCCGCCCTCCGATTTGCCTTGCCATCCGGCCCAGGCCCGCCTGCTGCCCATACCCGAGGACGAGTGCTGCAAGCACTGGGCCTGTGCGCCAGGCGGAGACGGACAGACAGCCGCTGAGCCGGCCAAGGATCAGGCCACCCAGGCCCCGCACCAGAGCGACGTGGCCAATGGTAAATATGGCCCGCCCAGGGGCGGGGATGCATGCCGTTTTTAGGGGGCTTCTTATCCTTCGAAATTTGTATGTCCATCAACTTCACCTACTCCATGGCCGGGGCGAAATTGGCTTCTCTGTCTGCTGTTCTTTTCCTTTCTTTTCTGTTGGCTTTTTTATTAGTTTCTCGGCGGTAATCGAATCAGTTTCATTTGAACTTAAACTTCATGCTATGCATTTGTAAATAATCAAAGAAAAAACCAAACCATCCCCTCGCCATACCGATAACAGAAACAACAACAACAACAGCAGCAACAACAACAGCGGCTGGCAAGAAGAAGCCCACGGGCGCTTTTTACCCCACGCTGGACGGCAAGCCGCCCAAGTCCAGCCATGGAGCTGGCATCTTTGGCTCGGACTTCCCTAGCAAGCCGGAGAAGCACGAGAAGCCCCACAAGAAGCCGCCCTCGGCCCAGCCCGCCAAGCCCCAGCAAAACGACATCAAGTACGACGTCCACGAGGACCAACAGGAGGACGACCAGCGCCCGCCCTCGGCCGCTGGCGGGGCCGGCTTCCTGCCCCACTACAATGACTACCAGCAGCAACTGCAGCACCACCACCAGCAGCAGGCCCACCTCGGCCCCTACGGCTTCTACAATCCGGTGAAGCCGCCCTACGATGCCTACAGCCCCTACGAACCCTACGACATCAACCCCAACGGCATACCCCAGGGCAAGCCGCCGCCAGCGCCCACCAGCCAGTCGGATCTGTTCAATATACTGGGAGCCGACCAGAAGGACAATCACAATCTACCGCCGCATGTGCGCATCGAGCAGATCCTCCAGCATTTGCAGCAGAGCGTCCCTGGAGGACCACCAACGCCCCAGCAGCCGCGGCCTTTAGGTCCTTTTGTGGGCCAAGGGCCGCTGAATGGCAGCGGCGGCCAGCACTATGTGCCCATTGTGCACAGTGGAGTGCCACCGCCGCCGCCAGGCCACGGCATAGCCATTGTGGACGGCCAGCCGGTGGCCTATGACAGTTTCCCTATCATTCCCGGGCTGGGGGCAGCGCCTACGGCCACCCAGCAGACCGCCTCAAGCAGCCAGAGCAGCACCACCACCAGCGCCGGACTGGCCACCCAGGCCAGCGAGCACAGCCTGCACCAGAACCTGGAAAAGAAGCAGCCGCCGAAGCCGCAGCAGCCGACCTCCCAGCCAGCCACAAGCACAGGTCGAGCCTTGTAGTCTAAAGCACTTAGAATTTTAGTCTTTCCACACAGTTTTCTGGGCCGGACACCAGCCAACCTACCAACCAACCACTTTACAGTTTCCAACAGTCAACGGCGGTTTACTCTACTAACTGCGACCCGCACACCCCACACACCCACACCAGCCAAACCATCAGCCATCCATTGCATCCTTGCTTACTCACCTAACCCCGGGCAGCTGACTAATCCATCAAATCCTCAACTCCCTGATTTGCCTTCGATCTAATCTTTGTATTTTGTTCTGTAGGTTTGGACTTCCTGCAGCCGAACATAGACGTCCATGTGCTGGAGGCCATCGACCCCAGGACCATGCGGATTGTCTTCACAGTCCCTCCGATTTATGTGAATCTGCACGGCCGCGTGGAGCTGCGCTATACGAACGGACCAAGCAATGACACGGCCACCTGGGAGCAGCAGATCTTTGCCCCGCCAGAGGACCTTATAGCCACCTCGCAAATGGAGTTCGACCTGCCGGGACTGGAGCCCAATTCGCTGTACAAGGTCAAGATCACTTTGATCCTGAGGGACTTGAACTCCCAGCCGTCCAGCAAAATATTCACGGTGAAAATGCCGGCCGAGCGGACGATCACGCCGCCGCCGCAGATCTCCGACTACCGGCCCGACTTCCAGGACATTTTCAAGACCGTCGAAGACCCCGAGCTCAATGTCAGCGAGACCAATGCCACTTGGCTGCAGCTGACCTGGAAGAAGCTCTCCGACGACCAGCTGGAGTACGTGGACGGCGTCCAGCTGCGCTACAAAGAACTCACCGGCCTGATTTACTCTTCCTCGCCGTTGATCCACCGCACGCTCACCAGTTACACCATACAGAACCTGCAGGCCGACACGGGCTATGAAATTGGCTTGTATTACATTCCCTTCCCGGGCCATGGGGCCGAGCTGAGGGCCGGGCATATGATCAAGGTGAGGACGGCCCCGAAGGTGGATGTCTATGGCTTCGAAGTGGCCGTCAATGTGACCAAGGTCAAGGCCCAGAGCGTGGAGATCTCGTGGAACGGAGTGCCATATCCCGAGGATAAGTTCGTGCACATCTACCGGGCCATCTACCAGAGCGATGCCGGCAAGGAGGACTCCAGTGTCTTCAAGGTGGCCAAGCGCGACAGCACCACTGGCACTCTGATTATGGACCTCAAACCAGGCACCAAATACCGCCTCTGGCTGGAAATGTACCTCACCAACGGCAACACCAAGAAGAGCAACGTGGTCAACTTTATCACCAAGCCAGGCGGCCCGGCAGCTCCCGGCAAGACGGGTGAGCAGACGTCTTCTTTTTCCAAGGAAATTGATTTTAATTTAGTGCTTTTTTTTATAGGCAAGCTGCTTACGGCTGGCGTGGATCCGCCGGTGGGCGATTATTATGGGCCCTTGGTGGTGGTGTCCGTGGTGGCCGCCTTGGCCATCATGTCCACGCTGGCCCTGCTGCTGGTGATCACCCGGCGACGCGTCCATCAAACGGCCTCCATCACCCCGCCCCGCAAGTCCGACGCGGCCTACGACAATCCCTCCTACAAAGTGGAGATCCAGCAGGAGACCATGAGTGAGTCCGTCCCACCCACCAGTTAGCCAATCTGTAACTTTGCTCTCTTACAGATCTGTAACTGCTTTTAAAGCCAAGTCTAAAAATATCGGTTTGTATATAGAAAGATAAACTCAGACTCAGTGAGAAGGAGAAAGGTAGGAACGCCGCCATTTTAGAGACCAGCGGGTGTGGTAGGAGCCCTAAAGCAAATTACGATAAAAAAGATATAAAGAATCTTGTTAAATGTTTACGATCCGCGATCCGATTGTGTATATAGAGAAATTCAAAGCCCATTGGAGTGAAAGATCAAGACACGCGTATAAAAAAGAAAGGAGAGTTTCTAATAGTTAGTTAACTTGTAAATTTTAGCTTTACATTTAATTTATAGGCATGCGCGCGTTGGCCAGCAAATCACTCGGCATGCGTAACAGTCCATAAATATTTAAATTAGTTTCTAAACAAATCAAAATATATACGGAATAAAAATGCCTTAAAGAAAATACGCCGGCCCGGTAGTTATAAAAATATATATATCGGTTTATTTTGCGTTACTCGGGTCTTTATTTCTACGACATTTACAACACTTCAACTAACCGCCTTCCATTTTCTAGATATAATATTCCTCGAGACGACGGCCTCGATGTGTAAATTAATTGCTTGCATTGCAATGCAGCACCAACAGACAAAATACATATGCAAATGTATTTTTATTTCGTGTGTACAAAATGCACACACAGGTAGATTTTGTTAAATATTTTTTATGTGTAGAATTCATAATTCATTTTGTTTTGCTTTGTTTTGTTGTTCCTCTCACAAAATTCAATTTAAATGCTTAATCCTCTAAGATTAAAAACGTACGCAGAGAGAGAGAGAGAGAAGAAAAAAAATGTTCCTTACCACGAAATTGGACAAAAATCTTTGAGTTTTTGCTCCTTCAAAATTATTGTACATTTAAGTTGAAAAGTTCCAATGACCGTTCCTTGGTTTCCGTGTGTGTGTGTGGAAGTGGGAGTTTCTTTGTGATCACTTATTAGCCTCCGTTCTTTGATTTTCAGTTGCTTGGTTTGACCAGCACAACCCCGACGACAGCAATAAAACAACAACAACAAAAACAAACTACTTGGCAGCGGAAGAAGGATTAGCAGGAGCCGCAGGAGCCTCGCTGGTGCTGTTGCTGTTGCTGCACTGCTCGATGACGCTGTTGCCCTCGGCATCGCTGGTGGAAGTCGAAGACGACTGGCTGTTCGCATCATCGTCGTCGTCCTCGCCCTCGTCCTCATCGTCGCCGTCCTCGTCCTCGTTGTCATTGTCATTGTCGTCGTTGTTGGAGCCTTGGTCGCTGGGCGCAGTGAAGCCGGGTTCGTTTTCAATGAGGCGAATGTCTATGCTGTCGAATGAATCGGTTATGACGCTGTCGTTATCCTCGTCGTCGTCATCGTCCTCGTCGTCGTCTTCGTCGTCATCGTCCGTGGTGGTTTCCTCCTCCTCGCCGTCGTCCTCGTCTTGGCCGGAAAGGTCGCCCTCGGAGATAACATCCTGGGCGTCGTTAGTGGGCTGAGGAGATTCTATAACACCCTCCAGGTTCATGTCCTGCATAAGCTCCTTGATCAGATCAGTCTCTATTTGCAACACGCCCAGCTCCAGGTGACGCTTGTCCACGTCCAGCAGCACATTCTTCACGTTGCGGGCCAAGACCTGCAGGTGATCGTCGCTGCACTCAGACGGATTGCTTACATACCTGATGTAATCGTCCAAATATAGCTCGTTATATAGCTCGCGACTCGGTTCGCTGCTGGAAAACTGCTGGTGGGTGAGCAGCAGCTGGTTAATTAGCCAATTGCGGCCGGTGCGGAGCACCTCTATCGCGTCGACGACGGACTGGTGGCCCAGCTCGTAGTTGCGGTACAAGGGATAGGTGATGGAGCGGCGTAGGAAGGCCACGATGACGTCCTTGTAGTTCTCGAACTGCTCGAAGTAGCAGAACAGCGGGCAGAGCATGCTGCGAGTCCAGCCTGACTCACAGCTGGGATCGTTGTTTGTGGTCCGCACGTCATAGCAGATGGCCAGCAGAATGCTTATCAGGCCGCAGTTGATTTCGTTTTCGGTGAGGCTATCGAGCGGCGGCTGGTCGATGGTGCGGCTGCTGATGTTGTGCAGCAGATGGGCCTGCTCCTGAGTCATGGAAGTCTCGTGGATCTTGGCCTTGAAGCGCAGCGGGTTCTGGTGTCCCGCGGGCACTTGCAGCTCCACAAAGTTGAGTTTGTACTGTTCGCGCGAGAAGCTCATGGCTTCGTCCGTCAGGCGGTTGAGACGGCGCTGGATGGGGCTGATACGGTGTGGCACCAGGACGCGGCAAGTGGTCTCGTCCAGCTGCTTAGATAAACAAATGAAAATAACATTTCCCCCAACTCTCGTCAATCGATTACTCACGCCGCTGGGCTGGAGGGCGCCGCGGAATTTGTTGGCATAGCCATAGCCGAAGTTATTTGTGAATTTGTAGCAGCGCTCTTGGCCCTCGAGCTTCAGTTGGCACTGGTCGGTGATGCGTTTAAGCTTCCACTCTTCCACCAAGCGGTCGTTGCTGGGCGGCGGCTTGATCATCGACAAAGGCATAAACTGGCAGTGGCCAATGACTTGCTTGCGTACGGTCTTTGGTTTAGCTTTGGCTGCGGGGGCATGGCTCTTTCCATTGGCAATCGATGGCAAGCAGCGCAGGTAGAGTTTGTAGCAGTCCATGGTGGAGTCGTAGATTATGTTTAGCGTCTTGAACTCCTTCAGGTCGAACGCCAGGGGACTGTGGAATCTAAACAAAAAATGTGCGTTATTGGATGTTTCTGGAAGTGGCTGGGGGTATCGGGGGGGGGATGGTTACTTAAAGAGTTTAACATCTGCGTAGAAGTATAGATCATTCTCGCCGATGAATATATCGCAGTTTTGTATGCGTTCTAATTTTAATAACGCGTTTTGGTTTTCCTCGTTTGTTTCCACTTTCGCGGCGGCGTTCTCGGTGCCTGGCACACCTACGGGCCCAGCGACTGTGATTGAGGACGGCTTTTTCTTGGCATTTGGCCGTGGAATTAAAACATTAACCACTCCGTTTTCGTAGGTGTGTGTGATTGAAATCATTTTTTAATAATAATTTTTATATTTTTATCAGGAGGTCTCCTCGACTGAGGGAAAAGTTACGAAAGGGCTGCCAACTCGATACCAAAAACGCCCGCCTAGGAGAAATATATGTTTCAAATTTTTACAATATTTAGCAACGCCTACTGCTTCCCAGCTCTCAACACACTTCTATTAAAACTGGGTAATAAAAATTCTCTACTTAAGGATCCAAGTAATTTGATTCATCTTGGCCAGAACTGCGAATGGAAAGGGTGGCAATACTGGACGGCTGCATTCGCCATACACAGTTGCATTTTGCCCAAAAAGAATGAAAAGGCGCCAAATTTAAATATTACAAAGCGGCAGCCCGGCGGATTGGCCTCCTTCGATTTCCCTGACTGGTGGTGAGTCACATTTGAATGCATATATTGTTATTTAATTGACTAACTTTATTCCTCCCATTTCCACCGTCTTTGGCTGCCCCTTAAACGGCTTTGATCGGAGCCCTTTCAACCCCCAATTATGTGTGATTGCGCTTCCTTTTGTGTTTGCCCAGAATGTCAGGACGCAGCCGTGTCGACACTTCAAGTGGCCGGCGACCAATCATAGAGCAAAACAATAATTGTTTACAAATTGTTAACACGCTTCTGGCTGCCCCGTGATTGTCACTTTTGACGCGCCACGCCCACCAGTTCGATTGATGCGCGGGGTCCTCAATCGTCCTGCCGAACTGGGTGGCTTGAGGCGGAGACCGTAAAAATCGCTAAACAAACAGAAACTACAAATCATGTTGGCAGTGAAGTGCCTTTGATTTGCATATCATTTGTGGTCGGCTAGAACTTCTCTATAAAATGGACAACCCGGCGGACGGCTGGACTCAGTTGAGATATTCCGCTTCATTATGTCAGTCGGTAGTCCTGCGGGAGCCTTGGCTGCGTCCATTTACCAAATCTGCCAGGTGTGCGGCGACCAGAGCTCTGGAAAGCACTACGGAGTCTCCTGCTGCGATGGCTGCTCGTGTTTTTTCAAGCGGAGCGTGCGGAAGGGCACGGGCACCAACTACGTCTGCATAGCCATCAAGGGCAACTGCATTGTGGACAAGGCGCGCCGGAATTGGTGCCCGTTCTGCCGGTTCCAGCGCTGCCTGGCCGTGGGCATGAACGCCAAGGCAGTGCAGGAGGAGCGTGGGCCTAGGAACCGGGAGTTGGCTGCCGCGGGCTCTCATAAAAGGATAGCCATGCCCATTGCATTGCCTCCTCCCACATGACAGACGCTGCATTTCCAAATTCTGGTCCAAATTCTCATCACTTGCCTGCGGCAGGCCAAGTGCAATGAGCAGTTCCGGCTGCTCGACCGGGCCCAGCAGGACGTTATACTGAGTTCGGTGTGGGGCGAGTGCTTTATCTTGCGGGCCTCCCACTGGTCTTTGGACATCAGCGCCATGATCGAAGCCTGTGGAGATGTCCAGCTCAAGTGCCTCATTGCCGAGGCTCAGAAGTTGCGGGCGGATGTCTTGGAACTGAATTTTCTAGAGTCCCTCATCCTCTGTCGGCGAGGTAAGTCTGATCTGTAAGGAAAGACTATATAAATCTTTATATTCTCTTTTTTTAGAACTCGCCCTGAGCGCCGAGCACGCCGCCCTCCTGGAGGCGCATTCCAATAATGCGCTGATGTCCCTGGCGCGCTACACTTTGCAGCAGTCTAATTACTTGCGGTTTGGGCAGCTGCTGCTGGGCCTCAGGCAGTTGTGTCTAAAGCATTTTGACTGCACGCTATCGTCTCTTTTTCGTTCAGTCGTCAGGGACATTTTAAAAACGCTTTAAATAAATAGAATTTAAATTTCAGTTCCAGTTTCGCGGATAAGCTGCATCAGCTGTTTTACGGTGCTGCCAACTTAGTTCTTTGAATTTATTTTACTTTTTCAAAATGCTGCACTGCCAGGTCCGACCGAGTTGGCAGCTCTCATAATTGGAATATGGAATTAGGTCTTGGAACTGAAAAGTGAAACACCGCGTCAAGTTTTCTTAGGAGAAAATTTGTGTTTTTTCCGTGTGCAGCTGACTAAACTTTACCACAATGGCTGACGAGGACAGCTGGCTATATGGAACCTCGAATCCTGACTCCACCACCAACGATGTGGCGGCTGATGCGCTGGCCGCCGAACACGAGGCCCTTGCCGCCGTCACCGGCGAGCTGCCCGAGTTTCGCAAAGAAGAAACCAGCGAATATGCCGAATTCGAGGACCCTGCCCAGGAAATGGAAGAAGACGAAGAAGCAGGACTCAGCACCTTGCCGGACACCACCAACAAACTAGCAAAAAGTCGCTCCCGCTCCCCTACCGGCCAAGGCCCCGACAAATCCGAAGCCGACGACTCCCAGCCCCCCGAAGACGAGGAAATGGCCGATCTGGACGCCGGAGAAAGCGCCAGCGGCAGTGGCGGCCGCAAAGAACGTTCCGGCTCCGGCTCAGACGAAAACGACGATGACGACGACTCCGACGACGACATAAACATTGTGATTGGCGACATCAAATCCGGTCCCAGTACCTACAACATTAAGCAGCGTTCCAACCTCCTGGCAGCCGCCACGGCCCCCGACAAAGCCAAACCCGCAGCCGCCCAAGGCGGCAAGTTCAACATCGAGGACTTCGAGGGCGCCGGCACCATCAACGGCGTGGCCGTCCACGAGTTCAGCATCGACTCGCTCGAGGAGAAGCCCTGGCGCAAGCCCGGCGCCGATATCACAGACTACTTCAACTACGGCTTCAACGAGGAGACGTGGCGGGCCTACTGCGAGCGCCAGAAGCGCTACCGCGTGGTGGAAAGCGGCGTTGGCCTCAACAGCCTCACACAGAACCAAAACCCTCAAATGGGCCCGCCCGACGGCATCGGACCCATCGGCATGATCGGCAACATGCACCACAATCAAATGGGCATGATGGGACCCGACGGACCCATGCAGATGCCGCCGCCGGGCATGCCGCCACCAATGATGCACCAGCCGCCCCGGCCGGGCATGGGAATGATGCAGCGCCCGCCCCGCCCCATTTCGACGACCACGGGGGCCAAGGAGAACGCCATCCAGGTGATGACGGCCGAGTGCCGTGAGTATTCCCGCGGCGGCGTGGGCCCCATGGCCCCCAATTTCCCGCCACCGGGGGCAGCGGACGAGGCCTTCTACCACGAACCCGAGCCCTTTGACTACGGCTATGAGCCGACGCAGGAGTCGCAGTGGGGCAATGACAATGCCGGCTGGGTGCCCACGGGCATCAAGGAGCTCACACCGGGACCTGGTCACATGCCGCAAATGGGCGCCCCGCCGCCGGGCATGCCGCCCCAGATGAACGTGGCGCCCCCGCAAATGGGCGGTCCTCCGCCGCAGCTGCGTGGACCGCCCCCAGGCCTGATGCCGCCCAACTTGCGCATGCCTCCAAATATGAGTAAGTAAAGGAGCCTCCATCCTTTCGATCTTTGTTAATGGGTTTCTTGCTTTGCAGACTTGGGCCCTCCGCCTGGCATGGGCGGCATGATGATGGGCAACATGCCCGGCAACGGGCCTCCGCCGCTGGTGCGCATGGGCATGGGCATGCCGCCCCAGCGTATGTCCGGGAATAATATGGGGCCGCCGAACCAGTCGCCGAATAACGAGCGAGGCGGCGGCGGGGGCTATGAGGATGAGCGCGAGCGGCGGCGGCGGGAGAAGGACAAGCAAATGAAGAAGGACCAGCTGCGCAAGGATTTCATGGACATGCTGCGGGAGCGCCACGACCTCGAACGCCACACGCGCTGGTACGATGTCAAGAAGAAATTCGAGTCAGATCCGCGGTACCGAGCCTTGGACTCGGCCTACCGCGAGGAATACTTCGAGGATTACGTGCACCATCTGAAAAAGGAGGAGCGCAAAGAGCGCGACCCGAAGGACACAAGGGAACGCGACCGCCAGCGGGAGGACCGCGAGAAACGCGAGAAGGATCGCGAGAAAGACCGCGAGCGCGAGAAGGACAAGGACAAGGACAAAGAACGCAGCAGCTCCCGGCGAGAGGGTCGCTCTCGTTCCCGCGACAAATCCAGCTCCGGCCGGCGCCGCTCCAAGTCGAGGGAAAAAGAGCGCAGCGAGCGCAGCAAAGCCGGCAGCTCCGCCTCCTCATCCTCCTCCAGCCGCGGCGACAAAAAGAAGTCCCACCGCAAGGACAAAGAAGAAGACGAATAGCATTTGTCCCCCGCCCCCGATGAAACCGCAGCCATCTAAGGGATCTCCTTTATTTTCCTCCCATCGCAATCACACAAATTTCAATAAAACTTTAACCCCTCGATCTGTTCTTCTTCGCCAGCCTTTTCCCGTCTAGTCGACGTCCATGGACTCCTCGGAGTCCTGAAAGAACGTAGTCCCGCAGCGAGTGCACAGCTGCAGCATCGCATTGACGAGGGCCTCATGTTCTGGCCGCATGTACACGTCCTCCTGGTCGAGCCTGGCCTGCAGGGCCTTCTTCTTCTCCTTGGCGGCCCGCGCCTTCTGCTTGCACTTGGGCTCAGCCTTGATTTGGTCAGCTCGGCGTTCGTCGCGCCGCTTGGCCGCTCCTGGTTGCGGCTTCTTCACTCTTGGCCGCCGGACGGGCACGTCGCCCAGTGGGCCAGTGATGGTCTTGCGCAGCGGGCGCGGGGCGGCCCGACGCCGCAGCGGTGGCTCCTGGAATACCACAGCCCTGGGCCGGTAGCCCAGGTTGACGCCTGGGTTCCTCAATTCGTACTCACGGGCAATGAGCCGGGTGAGCTCCTCGACGACGCCGTTGAAGGACGGCTGGATGGCAACGCGGGCGCCGCGGAGTTGCTTGGGCGACTTGTAGAGGAGTTTGACGGCCTTGGCGCGCTTCTTTTTCTTGGCCATCAGGGACTTGGCATCCTCCTGGCCGGACTTGTACTTCTGGATAATCCTGAGGAGGCACTTGGGTCGTCGGTTCGAGTGGTTCTTCTTGGGGGCGCGCTTGGGAGATACGAACTCCTCGGCGTAAGCCGAAGCAGTCTGATATCTCACCATGTTTTCGGTTAAGTTAAAATCTTAAAATCACTTAAAATCAATTTGAAAGTATTCGAAATCAAAATACTGTTTTTTTCACAGCTGAATTTGATGCGTCTGCCTAAAATAACTAAAAACGAATGAGCCTAGAAACCTAAAATCCTTCAAGTCTAAGCTGACAGGCCGAGAATTCGGCCTCCTGCGATTCGGAATATTCAGCTCCGCTGTTAACTAACATGCTGTTGTGGCAGAGTAAGTGTCAAAATGTAAACTAACAGTTGGAATATGTTAACTAACAGGGCAGCGATGAAAAACAGAAAATTCCTTTTAAATCTAAAAAGGGATAAAGAAAAATAACTTTAAATTAAAATTAAGGGTATTTTGAAGTCGGCTTTAGCTCCTTCGCTTCGTGTTCTTTTGTAGGACAAGTCGATTCCGCCTCCGATTTAAAAACTACTGCATATTTAATTGAATTTATTTATTTACGATTACGGGTTTTTTTTTGCTCGGCTCTCGTTTTTTTATGCGAATGCCAGTTTCCTGAAACCTATGAATACGCAAAAGGGAAGGAAAATTGGTTTGTTGTTAAATAAATTTAACGCCAATGGAGTGAAGGAACCACAAAATCCGACTTAATTAACCAACCGAACTGTCGGCCGGCGAGGAATTGTGGAAAATTAATTGACATTTTTCCCCAGTCACTTTCCGCCTGGCATTTAAACGGGAAACAAACTTAAATACTCTTTTTTTTTAGGGTTTTTTGTCTTAGATCCTAAATCTTATGTGGGGGGATTACAAAAGTTCCAAGGGGCAGGGACAGAAAGTTTAACATCCATTGATATTTTACGGGGTTTTCTCTACTTTTCTTTGGGTTTATTTGGGGGGCTGCTTTTGTCGCTCTGCTTCAAGAATCAACGATTGTCTTTAGAAAACTAAATTCATATATGAAATTCTTATACGAACGGTAAATTTGTTCATTTGCTATCCTCTCGGTTTGTTTGATTCAAAGGAACTTCGCGTGTGTCTTCAACAAAGAACAATTAAACAGCCAGTTTTTTTTTTATTCTTAAAGTTTCAAGGGTTCTACTTTTGATTTCTCTCTCGCGCGGGCGGGGAATCGTAATACTGAAAGAGCATCCTGCAGGCTCTGCGCTCTCTTCTTTCTCCTCTAACAACTAAACTCGAATTAAATTGTACTTCGTTTTGCTGCTGGAACCAAGTTTACATCGAGGTACTCAATACACTCACACATTCACTCTCTTTAAAGCTTTTGCCCCGCTTAAATTGTGTCCTATCTGGTAAGGAGCGTGCCCACGTTGAGCGTCAACTCCTCGGAGCCATTGGCCCGGCCGTTGTTGTTGCTGCCGCCTGGGCCGCTGCTGTGGACGTTGTTGTTGGCCTGCGTGGAGCTGACCGAGGCAATCGTGGTGGCCGTGGAGTTGTCGCTCTCCTCGTTGGTCAAGGACATGGCGGTCCGAATGCCCTGCAGGCCATTTAACGTGCGCGAAGGAGCCGGCGACGTCGGGGCCGACAACATTGGCGGCGACGTGGCACTCAACCGCCCCGCCGTCGACGGCAGCGGCGGCGACTGAGCCTCCAGCGTGGACGGCGGACTGCGGTTCAGGTTGCTGTCCAGGCTGCTGTGGTGCTGCGAAGAGGCCGGCGACAACGGGATCTCCTCAATCTTCTCCAGGTCCTGCGTGATCGAGGTAGAGTTCTGCTTGTGGGCCCTGGTCAGCGTGCCCTTGGGGCTGCGCGCCGTGTCATGCAGCACGGGAATATCCAGCATCGAGGCCTTGCCAGGATGCCCCAGGGCCAGATAGTTGGCCTGCAGGGAGCTCTGGTGGTGCTGCTCGGGCTTGGCCTGCTGGTCGTCCCGGTCCAGGCTGAACTGGCGCCTGAGCAGGCGGCTGGAGCCCGGCTTGCTGTCGAACTTGGAGGCGCTGCCATGGACGCTGCCGCTGACCGAGCAGCCGCCGCTGCCGGGGCCGCTGGCGCTGCCGCCGCCGGCTCCCCCGGCCGCGCTGTACAGGTACTTGCCGTCGTAGAACTGGGTGAGGTTGGACTCGCTGGGGCTGAGGCATTTGTAGTGGTTGTAGGGCGAGCTGAGGTCCATCATCTCCTCGATCTTCTTGTAGAGGCGCGAGCTGGAGCCGCCGGTGGAGCCGGGCAGGCGGTTGAAGCTGTTGGGGTTCAGCAAGTTGTCGGGGGCGAGTTCGGAGAGCTTGCGGGATTGGGGGCTGGTGCTGGGGGTCTTGGTGGGGAACTCGGGGCAGAGGGTGGTGTTGGGGCTGATGGTGTTGGTGGAGTTGGAGTCGAGGGAGTAGGAGTTGGGCAGGTTGCTGGAGCAGATGTCGGCGTTGGTGGGCGGGGTGATTTCCACTTTCACCTCCACAGACTCGCCGGCCAGGGAGGAAGATTGGGAGGACGAGGGATTCGTGCTGGTGCGGGATTTGTTGGTCTGGGCCTTCAGGGTGATGGAGTTGCGGATCAGCGATTCATCCAGCCTAGAAAAGGTTACATAAAATCCCTGAAATGAAGGTCAGCTTTCCTTTAAATTAACCTACCCATGCGACTCCCTAAGAAAAGCAGAAAAGAAAGAGGGATTTTGTAATTTGATTGGCATTTTTTAGGTCGCTTGGGCTTACCCGATGGGCGGTGGATTGGGCAGCGGCTTGTCGAAGCCCTTCTTGCCCAGCAGCCAGAAGGTGTTCATCATGCCCTTGCCCTTGATGTCGATGAGCCCGCGAGGCTCAATGGCATAGCCGCCACGCACCTCCAGCCGGTCCCGCGTCTCCTGCGACATGTGAATCCGCCAAGACGAACCTGCCCCAGGGAATTTATTAAACATCATTCGGTTGCCCAGCTAATCCCTCTCACCTGTGGACTCCATGCGCGAGGCCGTGTTGACCGTATCCCCGAACAGGCAGTAGCGCGGCATTGTTAGGCCCACGACGCCGGCGCAGCAGGGTCCTGTGTGCAGGCCAATGCGCAGCTGGAGCGGCACGCCCGGCAGATGCTTGACATTGAAGCGGCCGCTCTGGTGCAGCAGGTCCAGGGCCATGGTGGCTATTTGCTCGGCATGATCGGGGATCTTCACGGGCAGCCCACTGACCACCATATAAGCATCGCCGATGGTCTCCACCTGCCAAGAGAAGAGGCTTGAAAAACAGAACTCCAATCTTTCCCAGCTCACCTTGTAGACATTGTAGGCATTGATGGTGGCATCGAAGATGGTGTAGAGGTCGTTGAGCAGGTCGACCACCTGCACGGGGCTGCAGTGGGCGGCGATTGTTGTAAAACCAACAATGTCGCTGAAGTAGATGGTCACATCGGAGAACTCCTCGGGGTCCACGGCCAGGCCCATTTTCAGCTTCTCGGCCACAGAGCTGCGGGCCAGACAGGTGAGTGGGAGTGAGAGGGGAAGGCTGGAAATTTTGACATACCTCGGCAGCATGCGGTTGAGCAGCTGCTCAGTCTTCTTTCGTTCGATGTCCAGCTGCTCGGTGCGCTCGCGGATCAGCTCCTCCAGGTTGTTCGAGTACTTCTCCAGCATCTGGAACATCGTGTCCACAAAGTTCACTTTGCGTCCATGGTTAAGCACCTTGAAGCGCTCGTATACTCTAAAAAAAAACCCAACCATTTATTATTCAGGTTCTTTAGTTTCTTTAGTCCACCTACGAATTGAAATCGGGCCGCATTTCCGGCTGCTCGGCCCAGCACTGGCGCATGATGTTGATGGCCTCGGGCGGGGCGGCTCCTTTGGACACCGAGGGGCGTATGAGCGGCGGCGGCTTCTTGATCTTGGCTATGATCTCCTCCGGCGACAGCGACAGCATGCAGTACGGCTCCCCGCGCACCACCACCTCCTGCATGATGATCCCGAAGGAGTAAACATCGCCCAGCTGAGTGCCCTGCAGCCGGCAGCTGCCGTGGTGGTGGTGGTGGTGCGGTTGGCTCTTCATCGTGCGCAGCAGCTCGGGGGCCGTCCAGAGCAGCTCCTTGGCACTCCTGGGCTGGGAGTTGAGAGCCTGGGCCTCGTAAAAAGTATTCAGCCCGTAGTCGGTGATCTTGAGCACCCAGCGGGCATCCACCACGCAATTGCGGGAGGTCAGCGTGCCATGGACCCTCAGGGGGGAGGCATGGAGGTAGCGCATGCCGCGCACTAAGTCAGTCAGCAGGCTGAGCCGGAAGGACCAGTCCAGCTTGATCTCGTCCATGATGAGCACGTCCTGGAGCGAGCCGCGGGAGCAGTAGTCAAAGACCATGGCCGTGCGGTTAGGATCGGAGAGCCAGCCGATCAGCGGGTTGATGTTCTCGTGCCGCAGGCCGTGGGCCATCACCAGCAGGTCCATGGCCTTGGAGCGCAGCTCGGCGTTGCCGTTCATGTGGATCTCTTTCAGCTGGACGAGGTCGCCGTTGTAGCGCGCCCGCATGTCCAGGTTGGCGGGGTTGTGGCGCGCCAGGCTGCCCGTGGCGGAGGTGTTCTTCCCGTTGGCTGTTGTGGCCGCCACGCCGCTGGTGGCTCCTGCCCCGGCTCCGGGTATGACGAAGCCCAGGTTCTTTAAAGAGCCAATGGAGCCTTTCAGCAGGTCCGGTTTGTCCACCTCCGGGCCGCCGAACTCCTGCAGCTGCTGCAGCCAGCAGCACAGCATCGCCTCGATCCCTTCGTCCACCTAAGGGAACAGATGGTTTGTATTTTTGTTTGGTGATTTGTTCTCCTTTACTTACCCTTCTGGAGTCCACTGGGAACACAAAGTCGTTGGCCGAGAGGACGATTTTATTTGGGCCCTTGGACAGTCGCTTGCGCAGCAGATAATTCCTGAAAGGATTTCCATCTTTAAACTTTTGATCTTATTGCTTAGCCTACGATAAGTTTAGCAGGGCAAAGGAGATGCAGCGGCTGAGCTGCCAGGAGGAGCAACAAGTTGCCAAAAAGAATGGCAAAGAGCAGGCATTCAGGGCAGACTAGGGAAGCCTACCAGGAGTCTAGTAAATGTGTTAGCCAGAAAACCAATAAGGAACTTATGAAGGCGGCCCACAGGAGTCGCCAGGCTAGCCTCGAAGAAGCAACAAGCAACCATGATCGCAAAAAGGAAACCGCCAAGAATTCTCTAAGACGGCCCGCATTCACCCAACAAAATCGCCAAAAAAATCTCTGAAAAACGATCCGAAAAGTACTCCGAAACCACTCCGAGAAACTCTCCGAAAACACTCCGAAAATACTCCGAAAAAAACTCTCTGAAAAATGTATAAAAGTACAGTCACCACGGGGAGCGGGCTCAGTCGGCCGCGGGCGCTCGAGCAGGTTAGTAGTCCGCCGCCACTCCGCCTCTCCCAATCTCCCCTCCCCCCTCCCTCTCTCTCTCCTTCTCCTCTCTCTCTCCCTCTCTCTCCTCTCTCTCTCCCTTCTCTCTCACCTAAAATCTCTTCTCTTTCTATCTACAAGTATATCTCTTGCAGTCTCTTTCTATTGTCCCTCTCTCGCGTTCTCTCTCTCTCCTCTCTCTCTCTATTTTTCTCTTTAGCATTGGTCATTCGGACTTTAGAGCAACTCAAAGCGAAGCTTGGAGCACTTCCATGAGTGGCAATCAGGAGCGGACTCCGGTGAATTCTAACGGATCCTCGCAGTTCTTGGTAAGTTTTGGCAGGTCGCAGTGAAATTTAAGGTATCATTGGGGTTCCTGGAGGCCTTTGCTTATTCCTATTAGTTCATCGCTGCCCCGCTGCTTGGCCCAGATGCTGGTGGATTCCAGGGATGTCCCAAAGATCCTAGTCAGTTTCTCTGTGATCCTATTGATTTCTAGTTAGATGCTGGTAAGTTTTAGGTTATTTAAGGTCCTAATTGGCTTTTGTTTCAGGTGGGCTCTGCTGATGGCGTCTAGAGAAGTAGCTCTTCTGGAATGTGGCTGTTCCTGGAGAAGAGTCACGGCAACGGACACCCGGAAAGGAAGGCAGAACGGAGACTGCGACGTTGCCTGGGGTGTGGCCATTAGGCGTCGTTTTAATCGCCTTTAATCCTTTCAAAGACGAAGGTTGTGTCGATTATTTCAGCGTTTTTTTGCAGCCATTAATCATCGGAATTTGTAGGGGAAGCTGCCGCCATTGATTCGCAATTTTTCGTCCCGTTGAAGCTTGCGAAACTTTTATCCAGGCGGCCGCTCAATTAGCGGATGCTGGCCGGCGGACCTTTTAAGATCCTGCAGACTCACTTAGCATCCCATTATCCCGAATGCCGGCTATCCTTCACTTCGTTTTCGTTTACTCATTGCACTCATTAGCCTCGTTCCCCGAGTTGGTCGCGTCCTCAGATAAACCATAAAAACTTTTTACTACTTTCACTCGCCTTTAAAGTAGTTGACTAGGTGACCCATAAACCGGCAGACATCCTTGCCGTCCCCCCAAAACCGCAAATTCATGCAGGAATTGTTAATGTTGGCGAGCGAGGCGGCGGGCGGGCGGCAGGTCGAAGTTCGCCACGTGTTGTGAGCGGGGCAGGAACGAGCTAAGTGTATTAAGGGGCATTAATGGCCGGAGGACCCGCCCACTTTTCCGCCCACCGAGCGTGCAACTCTTCTGGGCGAGCGCACGTGGTGGCCGCTTTTCCGCTTGGCCGCAAAGTTTAACCGCTCGGCCAACAATTCCTATTTATGGGTCGCCTTTTGGCCGTGGGCTTGAACTATAAAAAGAAACTTTACCTGCCCGATAATCAGCCGCCCCCCCAGGGCTGCGTGCGCTCTCCTGGCTGCACACGGAGCCCTCGCTAATTAAAACTTCATGAGTCGGCTGCCGGGCGGTGGCCGGGCAAGTTTTGCCATCGTTGCGGTTTAAAGTTGATGGCCCTCAGCGTTTAAAATAAATTGTTGGCCAACTTAACGGCCGGCGGTTGGGCGACAAGCTGTCAATAACCGAGGCCCGTCATTGACTCCCGAGCCGCCGGGCGGTGGGGCAGTTAATGATTCGTTTAACCGCATTTGACATCAAGCAGAGGGACAACCTGACAAACGCCCAGTGATTTCTCTTCGCCCACGCAAACGAGTGTGTGTGTGTAATTAATTAAATGTTTGTTTTAATGGCCGCCGCCCCCGGCCGCCCACATTTGCGTATAATTCATTTGCGGCTTTGCTATTGATTTTTCGTAACGATTCCAATGCTGCCGCAAATCTAACCGATTTGTATTCGGTGATAAATCTGCGGCACCCCCAACGGATCCCTTTAAACAGGACGCGGTTGCATGCCTCTTAAGCTCTGGCTGTCTGTTCAGAAGAAGCGGCTTTTAATTATTCAACGAAACTAATCCGACCAGCGAGAACCCAGAAGACCTCACGCAATTCCGGGCGGCCCGGCGCCCTCCTCCGTCGGCTGCTTAAGCGTAACCAAAATTAAAATGAATTTTCAGCAGGCAGTTGGGGATTTTTGAATGGTTTTAAATCATCAAAGGCAGCGGGGGCCATTAGCATCCCCGGGGGGCTCTGGCGAGCCAAAGCTTAGGCGTGTGAAAAGCCCGCTAATTGATTAAGGGCAGGGTCAAAATTGCGGGCTAAGTGGGCTCGTCCGAGTTTCGCGCCTCCCGAAACCCCACTGGCCGATATTCAGTAGAAATTTGAAACTTAAATTATTCCCTAGCAATTTTAATTATTTTATATTCAGATTGCCATTTTAGTGTCAGTGGCGCCATCTAGCTCTAAACTCCTGAACCTCTGTTTCAGCTGGTCGCCCACTGATCTTGCCAGTGGCGCCATCTAGGTACCAACAGATGAACTAATGACATGTATGTACAGAAAGGTCAGAGGGTAAGCTTTAATTGTGCATTATCACTTTTTGAAAAGGTCAAGCGGTTGCCGAAATATGAGCACGAATAATGACTCATTTCTGTTGAGCAAGTCCTCAGGCAGATCGGTAAAGATATCGGGGCAAATATATCCACGCATACCAACATAATATGATCTAAACTATCAATTAACAAATAAATTATAGGCTTAATTTAGGCTTAGCAATGTAAAAGTTTTAATTACTTGTGTTTCAATTTTCCCGGCCACCAACCGATTTGTGGGCATTTTCCAGA
>JBAMCP010000787.1:0-10040 GCA_037075105.1 Lissocephala sabroskyi
TTTTTTACGAGGACTTTGGCATATTTTTAGTATCACTTTGCCGTTCAAAGATATGATATTAAAACCGGCGATTGCCACGCCCATAAAGTTAACGATTTCCCCCGCCCCAATCGCTCCTTTCGATCTCTTGAGAGATGAACGCCACTTGGCGCACAATTAAATGAACGAAACGTGCGAGAAACAAGGAAAACAGATCCCAATCTCAAGTACCTGCCACGCCCCAACCACCCACGCCCCCCACCGCCTCCCCCCGAACAGTGCGTTATAAAATAATAAACAAAATGGCCGCCGCCCAGGCCCATTCCCGGGGGCGCCACGGGTCCCTGTCTTCCGCCCCGGAATGCCTTTTGTTTTCGCCTCTGTGGTCAACAATGCGGCCCGCCACGTTGTCGTTTTGGCTGTCAGGTATTGTGGGCCGATTGTTGCCTGTCAGCGGTCAGTTGGCCTCATCCTGGCGGGCGATGTGTTTTTTTTCCTTGCTTTCATCGGAGGGAAGCAAATTTATGAGTCTCCTCTGTTTATTTTATTTGCCCGGCGCTGCTGCTTTTTTGTTCTCTGGGTCATTAATAATGATGATTATATAAATTCCATATGGAAGCTGGAAATCTGAATATTTTTAATTGCAAAATTAATCCGCTTCCAGTGAATGGCATTTTAATTTTATGTATACAAAATGTGGAATATGCAAAAGGCTTAATCGCCACTCACCGGCTGGGCGAGGGTGAGGGCGGAGGTGACTTGGCTTATTCTCTGATTTTCCTTTGTCTTCTTGCATAACAAAAAAGATGCTGCATACTCGCAGGCGTCCTCCAAGGACCACTCGAGTGTCAACAACAGCTGCAACCGGCTGAGAAGCCAGCCTGCCGTCTGTTCTTTCGTCCTTCCTCCGGCGGCCGGGCGGCGGCGAATCCGCAAAGCAAAGCAGCTGACATATTTTATTCATTAAGTTCAAAGATCTGACAAAAAATACACGCACACGGACACAGGACAGATGAGCAACAAGGACAACAACAGCAACCCATCAGGCATTTAGCGGAGATTGGGGATCAGTGGGTGGGAATGGGAAGATTGATAAGAGATAGAGAATTTTGTAGGCAAATACTTTAGACCTTGTTGAAGATAAGGAAAAAGTGGGGTTACCAGAAAACTTATAGTGATTTGGTGATAAAATCGGAGCTGGGTCAGCAACAGTCTGAGTGGATTGAGAAGGAATTAAAGCTTTTCATTATCCCATATCGATCTTGAAATCTGATATTTTGTCTGCTGGATTGAATAAATTTAAAAGAGTTTTTAATATAGAATCTTAATTATAAAAGCGGTCTGACTTAAAATTAATGCTCAATTCAGTTCCTTGTAAGTCAAGAAACTATTAAAAGTTGAAGCAATTTTAAGAAATTTGAGCCTAAATTGAAGCACTGACCTCGTGGGCTTTTCGATAGGATTCCCAAGTGTTCTATAAAGTGATTCCGAACTCTCCCAACTTTCGCAGTTAGTTTTTAGATATTTGAGCCTAAATTGAATCGCTGATTTCATACCAAAAGATTCCCATAAAATTTATTAAATGATTCCGACCTCTCCTATCTTCAGCAGGTTCTAGAAATTTGATCCCAAACTGAAGCACTGGTTTCCTACGCTTCAATCGATCTTTAAACCCTATTTCCATAAGACTCATAAAGTAATTCCAGAGGAGGATAAATTCAGAAGATTGTTGGTTAGGTTTTAGAAATTTGATCCAAAATTGAAGCGCTGATTTCGTTTGCTTTAATCGAACGTTAAACCCTCTTTGTCTATTGAAAGGATTCCCATAAGACGAGCCACTGATTTCGTACGAATCAATCGAACTTTATGCTTTTTTTTTTCAAAAAGATTCCCACAAGATTCATAGAATGATTCCGACCTCTCCTAACTTCCGCAGTTGGTTAGTTTATAGAAATTTGATCCAAAATTGAAGCGCTGATTTCGTTTGCTTCAATCGAACTTAAAACCCTCTTTGTCTTTCGAAAGGATACTCATAAGATTTATAAAGTAATTCCCACCTCTTCTAACTTCAGCAGTTGGTTAGTTTATAGAAATTTTTAGTCTAAATTGAAGCACTAATTTCGTAAGCTTCAATCGGTCTTTAAACCCAATTTGTATTTTGACAGGATTCTCATAAGATTTCCATAATATTCATCGAGTGATTTCGATCTCTCCAAACTTCAGCAGATAGTTAGTAATGTTATAGAGATCTGATCCTAAATTTAACCACTTATTGTGTTCTCTTTAATCGATCTTTAAACCCGATTCCCATAAGACTTATGAAGTGATGCCGACCTCTCCAAACTTCAGCAGTTAGTTAGTTAGTTGAACCACTGATTTCTATCGCTTCAATCGATCTTTAAACTAAATTCCCATCAGATTCCCAAAGTGATTCCGACCTCTCCTAACTGCTGATTGAAACAGACGTTCCGTTGCCTGTTGGGTGGCCTCTGTCCGTTTGTGCGAGCGAGAGAGGGAGAGATAAGCATATGTATATTTATGTACATAGAAGATGTAAATATTTTTATGGTCATAACTAAGATTTTCCAGTGGGAAAATGCCAGGGGCTGTGATACGCGTCCAGCATCCAACGCCGGCAACTTTCCCCCCAGAGCAGCGGCTCCTTCGCAGTCTTGGCATTCCTGTTCGCCTCAAAGAGCGAGGGGGGAGGGGGAAGTTAAACGCGTTTCCCTCCCCCACCGCCCGGAATATGAATCTGGCAAGCGGTCCAGCCGCTATAATCCGCCTGTCCCCCCTCCCCCACCGCCTAGAATGGCGTTGGTATGTTTTATTGCACACTTGGTATGTTTGCGGTTTTCCCATTGCCAGGACCGGTGTTGTGTGTGTATTTGAGTGTGTGTGTTGGTGTGTGTGTGGGTGGGTGAAAGCCTCTTGTTGTTTGTATTTTTGGCCAGGCATCAATGGCGATATTACCTCAATTGGGAGGCGACCCAACACCCGACGAGTGGGTTTCCGTGTTTGTTTGTTTCTTTCTTGTTTGTGTGTGTGGGTGTGCGTGAGTGTGTGGAGTCATTTGTGTACAAATATGTTTGTTTGTTGTTAATAATTCATTGGGGCTTTCATTCGCCAGCAGCGACAGCGGCAGCGGCATAGACAACGCCGAAGAGCGCATAACGCATACGCAATGTGGTCACACGCAGCCAGCCAGCCGGCCACATGGCGTCAGCCTTGCCGTCACGATACGGCTAATGGGAAATATTTGTTTTAAAGGCCAACAAGAAAGCCAAAAAAAGGTGTCAACCTTGCCAACCCTAGAGAAGCTACGGGTGTGCGGGTGGGTGTGTTTTGGTGTTGCCGAAAAACCATAATGATGTCATCAAAGTTTCCCAGCGTATGTCCTGCCCCTTGACACCCTTAACCGCTCCTCTGATTCGCTGTCGCCGCCTTGCCAGTGGAGTGAAAATTATAGACAAATATTTGCCTGGCTAAGAGCTCTTCAAACAAGGAATAAAAATATCTAATCGCATTATTTCAACCACTTTCTATTTTTTAGTACTACGACTACACGGAGATCGCGGAGACGGCCGCCCGGCAATTTATTGAGTACTTGACTGTAAAGTTTCCCCAGAATGCGCCGATCGAGGTGAATGAGCAGACGCGCGTCGAGGTGACCCGGCGGGCCAACAGCATCGCCAGCTTTGCCCTCGGCGAGGACGAGAACCTCCTGGCGTTTGCTATTGCAGCGCCCAGCATACACACGGTTGTGGTTAAGTTTAGGGACAATGTAACGGTGAGTCCACCACCAAATCCTTTAGCTACTGAGTCCTGCTAATTCCACTTTCCTGGCTTTTCCAGATACCACCGCATCATGTGCATAATAAAGCATTTCTGGGCTCTTATTGGCGTGAATTGGGGTGAGTTTGGTTTGTGGCCAGGAATTCCAATTATTATAATACCGATTTCCATTTGGCAGAGCCGCTTGGAACAGCACGGACGGCACTCAGGAATGGGCAGCGCCGTTTCGAGATTGCAATTTACTGATAGGCCGCTGGCTGTGGCCATTTCGCATATCATTTGCCGAACAGCGAATCAAGTGAGTGGAAGCCACCAATTCATAGACTGGCTAAAAAACTCATTTTCCCTTTTGCCTTGCAGGATTGTGGCCGCTGCCTTTGTGGCCGCCGATGAGGACGTTTGCAACGACGGCCTGGAGGAGGTTTTCGGCCGGCGTCATGGGTAAGTCGCATCGACAAATCCCAGCCGAAGAGATTTTCCTAATCGTTTGTTTTTCTCCCCAAAGCTGCGATCGGAACACCACCTTCTGCCTGCTGACTGAGAACAAACCCGCGCCCACCAGGGATGTGTACACGTGCCTGTGCCGGGAGTCCTTTTACCTGCCGAACGCCACCTTGCAGGGCTTCCGCGGCGATTTGGTGGAGCAGTCCGAGGGCTTTGACAACTACTCCTGCATACCCTGTCCCGGCGGCTGCACCAACTGCGATCAGCAGGGCGTTTGTCTCTACCAGGAAGAAGAAACGCTCAACATGGATGCCTGCCTGAGGCTGCTGGTGGCGATTGTCCTGGGCGCCTGCATACTCTGCTGCGTGGTTCTGGGCGTTATTGTCTTCCAGCAACGCAAGTGCAAGGTATTTAAATCACCAGCTCTATTACCAGTCAGAAATTAATTGGTTTCTCCCCAGGCCATAGCCTCGGGCATGTGGACCGTGCTGGAAACAATTCTTTTAGGCATCGTTTTACTTTATGCATCGGTGAGTGGATGAAGCTTAAATTAGCTGGATAAAATCATTAATTGCTGGCTTCCAGGTTGCCGTCCACTTCTTTCCCGCCTCCACCGAACGTTGCCTGCTGGAGCCTTGGCTGCGCGAGCTCGGCTTCATCACCTGCTACGGCGCCATTATATTGAAACTGTACCGCCATTTGGTGGACTTTCGCACACGCAAGGCCCACCGCTGGGTGCTGCGCGACGTGGATCTGCTCAAGTATCTGGGCACCATGGTCTTTGCCGTGGTTTGTTATATGGCCGCGTTCACGGCCTCGTCGCTGGACCTGCTGGAGAGCGCCCAGCTCGATAGCCTGAGGGAGGCCAGCACCAACACCTGCCACCCCCTGAAATGGGAGCTGGTGACGCAGGCCAGCGAGGTGCTCATCCTGTGCTTTGGTCTGCATCTGTCCATTGCCAGCCGGAATGCCAACACCCAGTTCAGGGTAGGAAACCTCACAGACAGACGAGATGATAATTTGCTGATGATTTGTCTTTTTGCAGGAACGTCAGTTTCTGGTGACCGCGCTGTCTTTGGAGTTCCTTTTCTCGACCAGCTTCTATTTGCTGCGCTATTTCTATTTGCCGGAAATGAGCCCGAGTGCCATTCTGCTCGCGCTTTTCGTGCGCTCCCAGCTCACGAACAGCCTGGCCCTGGGTTTGATATTTGTGCCAAAGTTGTGGTATCAGCACAAGCAGGTAAAAATGGTGGTTCAAATTTAACTTTGATTTTGTTTATTTTTGGTTAATTTTCATTTGTTTTCCGTTTGACCATCGAATTTGAGCAAACAAGTGCGTAAAACGTTAAGTGAAAGTTGGTTGCCTACATTTTTGCCATTTCGTCATTCAAATCGAAAGTTAGTTAATCCTAGAAAAGGTTGAAGTAGAGTTCCGTCCGTTTGAAATTATTGGTATTAATGGAATTGGTCGAGGAAACGATTTTTGTTTAAAAAATGCTTTTTAAAAAAAACCAAAAATTCTTTTAAATCTTTTAAGTTGATTTTGTTTCTAGTTTGTTTTTTAGTTTGATGAAAATAAAATTCCTAGAATTAAGCTAACATTTTCCATGAACTCTACTCAAGCTATGAAGTTGCTGCAAGTGTAATTTTGCCTTGAAAAGAAAAACCAAATAAGTTTACTGTATGTATTTGATTTTTATAATTAACTGTACTTTTCTTTGCTTCTAACTACACTAAGCATGCTTTGAATACAACTGTACTTTGATTTCTAGCACTTCTGCATGTCCCACCAATGCTTCTTAATGATTTGCCAAGAAAACTACAAAAATCGGTTTCCTACAAAAACAATCCGACTTGCCTACCAAATTCGAAACCCAGTTAAATTCCTGATCTTTCTCTTTCTACTATTCTATCTGTAGATCTTTAGAGCCCAAGATCTTTAGTAATTATTGAAAGTCCAATCTGGTTGAGAGTGTGTCTTTTGTTTTTCTCGTTTTGCAGCACAACAGACCCTCTAATGACCCCGCACACACATCCAACACACATCACACACACACAGAAACAGAGACAATCCAGCTCCAACCAATCCACAATTGACACGAGCGCACTTAACAACTTCTTCAACTCTACTGCTCCTATCTCTCGATTTCACTCTATTTTCTCGAATTAATTTCTCTATAAGTTTTGTCTTTGATTTAATTATGATTTCTACTTCCTGAGTGTGTGGTTTGCGGTGTTTGTTGCATCTTCATAGCTTGCAGGTTCGTTCGCTTGCCTATGATCTATCAATACGTTTACCTGTGGATGCTTTCAAGGGTACGTCACACGATGCCGGCCAGCGTTTGGGCGGAGGATACGCGGGCCTTTGCCTGGGCGATCCCGATATCGGTGAGCTTACCATATCCGAAATGACCCCCGAGGATATACGTGCCGAGCTCAAAAGGTAAGCTCCACCCAAAACCATTAAATTCGGCACAAACTAACTCTTTTTTTGTTTGGCAGACTGTACACTCAACTGGAGATATTAAAGAACAAGACCCTGAGGCAGGACAATCCCCACATCAGCAAGCGTCGCGGTGGCCGCAAGGCAGGACATCGTCGCTTTTCCCTGCAAGTGAGTATGGTTGGGAGGTGGGCTAATTTGTAGATCTGTCGGCCTGTTCACTGTAAATTCCATTTATTTGCCAAGGCAGCGAAGCCAACTGAAAAATGCTAATCCTTGACTAGAGGTTCCTTAAGGCATTGCTATTTCTTTACTTCCACCCAAACGTCTCCCTGTGTGTTGGTCTTCTGTCCTCTAGAGCTTTCCTATACTTCTTTTCTCTCCTTTTCTTCAACCTGTATTCTCTTGTAATCTGTGTAATAATATTAAACAACCGAATTATCTTTATATCTACATATCAATATATCATTGTTCTTGTCATGATTTGTACAAATTGAATTGAATCGAAATGTCTAAATCACCCAACCAACCAAAACCAAATCAAACCAAACTCTCCATGTAGAAAAAGGGCAGCAAAGATAAGGTAAGAATTCTCAGCCTTAAAACCTAAGCTACTACCTCTCCCTAAATGTCTGTTGTATGTGCCACCCAACCCGTCCCAACCAAAACCAACGAACACTTCGACCTGCCAGCGCTTTGGGTCGTACTGTACTTGCATTAGAGCGCCCCACCCAGTCTCGTGTGCATGTCTAACTGTCTAACCAAAGCTACTAAACCCCTAAAAATAACAATGCACTCCCCCCAAGCAAAGAATACAAATTAAATCAAACAATAAAACCAGCACTAAACTTGTAGCTTGATTAGAGAATAGATTATAGATCTGGAAACGGCTTTATATCTCATATGTATCAATTTTCGCAGGCTTTAAGTGCCAAACATCGCAGCAACAAACACCATCAGGATATTGAGATCACCGAGGCGGAACCGTCGCGCACCCCCGAGGATTCTGTCTGCAGCAACGAGGGTCCCACGGACACCTACGCTGAAATATCGGGCATATCACATTCCATGCTGTCGCATTCCATGGTCTCGCATTCCGTGGTCTCGCATTCGAAGTAAACTCCTTTCTCAAGGACAAGAGCAAAAAAACCAAAAGGAAAACAAAACAAAACACAGTGTTCCAGCGAGTTATATATAAAAAAAAGAATTGTATATGTATGGGTATTTGTATATTCGTATCAAGGACATCCGAGAGAGATCTTAAGAAGCTCAACCAACAAACACAAAAACAATAACAAAAATTACTTTATTTTGACAAATATCGATGGACAAACCCAGGCAGAGATCACGAGAGAGAAAGCAAATCTTTTTGTACGATTTTGATACATTTTTAGAGCCGTATTTTATGTGTGGTTGATCGAACAAATCTTTCATTTACTTTGAGTTGGGAGAGCAGTCAGAAAGCGCAACATGTTCCCACCTTCGTAGCTAACAAACAAATTATATTTCTCTTCTCAGAGTTTAAAGAGCTATAGAAGCTATGCCAACATATAATGAGCAATCTACTACGTTTTCTTGTAAATCGGTTAAATCCTAAGTTCTTAACTCAGTTCCTTTAAGTCAACTCTACGCTCAGAGGTTTTTTGGTTTATTTGAAGCAATTGGAATCGGAGAAAACGGAAAATAATCGTATATTGAATACCAGAAAATATAATCAGTTGTAAATTTGAGCTTATAGGCATTAAACTTAATTAAATCAAATCCACAAATATACTACAAACTAAAGCTTAGAGGACGGACGACAATGATGATGATACTAACGCCAGCCAGAAGAGAAACTAAACTTTACTTAAAATCAGCTGAAAATTGTAAATATTTGAGAAACTGAGAATCAAATCCACAATCCCCGAATATTACCAGCACACTTGTTAACTTTGTAAGAAGCGCAGCAAAAAGGACACAAGGACTTCTTTGTAGCTGATTTAAATTGTTACGTACTTTTAATCGCTGACGAAAGTTCGGCCGATGGATTGTAGTTTTTTAAGATCCCAAGGAATAGGCGATTTCACAAGAATCTAAAGGCGTATAATTTATTTTTTTCCTAGGCTATTTTATAATCCTTTTTGAAGCTTTGTAAGTCTTTCTCTTTAAATCCCGAGTTATATTCTCAAATTAAAATATCGCCAAAGTCATCGGATTCTTGAAAGGAGATAGATCCCCAGAACTACGATACATTGAAAATGTATTTAATTAAAAAAAACTAATAGCCTAAGTTGATTGGAGGCCGAGAAGTCGAGGCCCCAGTAAAGCGATATATTCTGAATAAGTCCAAAACTGTACGTTGAATGCAAATGTAAAAAATAGCTACGCACAGTCAAGCATGCAGGCAAGGATAAAAAGGATAAAAATAAATAGATTTAAATTTGAAAGCCACTTGAGCATTTAAAAGAGGACATTTTTGATTGCGTTTGATCAAAAATGCTAGAGAAGGAAACCCCAAAAATATTAAGAGCATGTTATACATACCTACTTATATTATATATACACATATATATATCTATATATATATATAAAGCATAAAAAAGGAAATCAACCATATTTACGAGTGATAGTGTTTACGATATTTGTTCATTGTATAAAAAAGAGGGAATACCTACCAAATAATACAAATGGTGAATGTACTTTACGTAATTAAAGAAACAAAAAAATTATATATATATATATATATACATTATATATATTAAAAAATAAACAAATTGAAAAGTGTCTCCAGCGACGCTCTGTTGTCTGGTAGCCCGATTTCGGGTTATTAGTTGGTGTGAGTTAAAAAAAATAAATATAAAATTTGGAACAAATTGTAATGCAAATACTTTCAATTGAAAAACAAAGAAGTGGTACTAAATAAATAAATAATGATTAAATCAACAAGCAGGAAAAATTTAATTCAAAATTTCAGGCAAGCGCGCGGCAATCGTCCATTTTACAGTTAGGATCGCTTATAAAAGAAGAGCAACAAAGGGCGAGAGATTCTCTCGGCGATTCTCTGCGCTTCTCTCGCTATTGTCTGGCCAGAGCGTCAGTGATTTTCGGTAAAGCGGAGCGAGTGCATGTCAAATTTATTGTCCGCGGTTTATGATAATTAAAATGCCTTTAATTAATGTCAAAAGTGTGTATTATCGTGGTAACCATTATCAGGACTAAGTCGGGCATCGAGTTGAAGTGTTTTAATCGCGGTAACTTGGAAATGTTGCGGCCAACAAGTGCGCGTCTTTTCATTAAATTTTACTCCAGTGCAAGTGTATTGGTGTGAAGCTGCCGTGCAAAGCTTAAGTGTGTGGGTGTGTGCGTGTGATTTTGCGTTCTCCGCTTTGATCTCGTT
>JBAMCP010000787.1:10140-36421 GCA_037075105.1 Lissocephala sabroskyi
TGGTGTGAAGCTGCCGTGCAAAGCTTAAGTGTGTGGGTGTGTGCGTGTGATTTTGCGTTCTCCGCTTTGATCTCGTTTCGGTGTAGGGCGCTGGGCCAATTTCATTGCGCGTTAGAAAAAGAAGGAAGATTCCGCCTTGGTTCTTTTTTCTTTGACTTTTAATTATTCTTTTTTGAATGCCGTTTAAATGCATCGTGAGTAAATTTCGCGTAAAGTGTTCGCAATTTCTGTGGTCGGTTCGGTTAATGCTTTGCTCCTCCCATTTTATTATCGGCTGTGGATGAATGAGAGGGGAGGAATGCCCACTTTTAGAGTTGTCAACTCGTCTACCTGTTTGATTCTCTCCGCCAGAGCGACAGCCCTTTTCCAAAATGCAAAAAAGAACAGCTGATCCCGAGCCCCGCCAGTGGCTCCTCATCTGTGGGAAAGCCACGAAATAAAGAGCGTGTTGCTTTTTTTTAATTTGTTTAAGTGCATTTGTCAATTAATAATAAAATAAAAGCAAATCAGATTTCTAAACGGGAATTCGCGCTATTAAACTATTAATTTCATTAACAAAAATCCACCGCAAAAAAAAGGAGCAATGAGACGAATTAATTGGAGCAATCGGTAAGTGCTAGCAAATAAGGAATTAATTTAGTTGGAAGCTATTATTAAGTTGCGGTAGCATTTATAATTGCTTAAATATTTCTTTATGGGGCTTCCGCAAATCTTGGTCGAAGGGAGGGAGAAATTATCGGTGTGGATTGGCTTTTATTATTTGGGAAATTATGTTGGGAGAAGGCAGCCACCCAGAGGTGGTCTGTCTCCCTGTCTGCCTGAGTTTATTTGAAACCGATCTTGGGGGGCATTTAATTCGAAATCGGGAGAACGTCGTGGAAATCTGGACCGTTTATATAGCATTTTATTAAGGTTCCTTATCTTATTTCGAAGGGTGTGGAAAATACAAATTCTGTTCTAAATGAACAATTAAATTGTATTCTCAAATAAGTGAGTCTACAAAATTAAAGGAATATTTCTGAACTGAAAGTTCATGGGAATTGGAAGTCTGTGGGAAAAAAGGAAAACTATCTAAGATCCAATATTTTCCACAGTTTAGTCATTCAAAATCTACAAAGAACTCAAAGAAAAACTAAAATAATGAATCTATTGCCAAAAATCGGTAAATAACCCTCCAAAAATTCTTATCTAAACCTCAAGTGGGAGTAATAATTAAAACATAAAGGGAGAAGGTTCTTAAGTCTCTCTAAAGATTCTCTAAAAGGTTTTACCACCATTCCCAGTTGGAAAGCAATTTTTTCTTGAAGACTCTTGGGGGTTCTTGAATTTTTCTACAAGTCGGACATTTATTGGTTTATATCATTCATATAGAGATTTATCGGTATATATAATTGAAGTATTGCTTGCATTTTAATGCCGTTTGTTAGTGTGTCTCGAGAGTTCATTACAATCCTCAATTATTCGCTACTTCACTCACTCAAAACGATATCGCTGCTTTAGTTTAGGACTAATAGTTCGATTGGTAGTTAGTACGTATTCGTAGTCTAGATGGATTAGTTTGCTTTGCGTTTTAAGAAGCCGTTGCCTGATCGTCATTCACACTTGCAATATTCTGAATTTGGTTTCTCTTTTTATTACAATTAATTTTGGTTTTACATGCGCTGGGCATTGTTTTTGTTGCTGTGCTGTGAGTGAGTCGATTTGCCTTTTTTAGCTAAGGTTACAATGCATTTAATAATATATTTATATAAATGTACATTTTGGTTTCGCTAGAGTTTTTAGAGTTTTACATACAAAGTTGCAAGTGTTTAAAAAACTCTTGAATATTCATTAAAAAATTAATAAAACAGCTTAGTTCCCTTCTTTATATTACAAAAACAATTACGACCTCTTCTGAGACAATTTAAAAAGCTTATTTATATATTTCGTTATAGGTTGTTAATATTATAATTAATTTGTTTTCTAAACTAGTTTGGCGCATAAAGCTGTGTTGCGTTTTCAATTCTAGTTTTTTAGTTTCCGTTTTTTTTTTCATTAGATCAATTTCGATTGCACTTTTTCGATTGTTTTTTTTAATAATTAACTTAAATACTTTTAGCTTGCGTTGAAATGCAAATTGTTAAGGTTTTTAGGGCGTTTTTTCGTTTACAATCTCATTGTTGCCTTTTGTCTTCGTTTAACAATAAGTCTAGGAGTTTGGATTAGAGAGGTTGAAACTTTATAAGAATTGTTAAGCGAAAACCGAGCTAAAAAAATAAAATTAAAGGTTTTAAGGTTAAGGTCATTATTTATATATAAACAATTAAAAAAACACAACAACAATTTCAAAAGAAATAAAATAATTAAAAGTAATTTAAAGCCAAACAAACGAGATCCTGCTCGTATGCAAAATGAATAAAAAACGATTCAAAATTTGGTATTTTTTGTTCGAAATAATTTAGAAAAAATGTGCGCGCGTGTAATAAATAATGAACTTTGTTGTTTGACAAATTAATAAGTTTATAATTTAAAAAATAATTTAAGATTTCTTTTCACTTTGCTTCTTAACTTAATCTTTGCTGAGCTGACAAATTTAAAAATAGAGAAAAAGAGAGACAAAAAATTCACAATACATTTGAAAAAGTACACACACCTCGCGTGTGTGTGTGACGACACTTAAAAAATCTCAGGGGATAACAAAAAAAGAAAAACAAAAAATCCAAAAAAAAAACAGGAGTAAAAAAATAAACTTAAGCGGTTGTCTATAATTTTTTTTTCTTTGCATTCCTTCGGTTCCTGTCGTCCAGTTTTAAGGTTTCTAGCAGCACTTTCAAAATTTGCCAGTCGTTGGTTCCCCAGGTTCGTCTTTGAAAACGTCTTTCATTGCTGATCATCATCACCATAGAATTACACATTATAAAAAATATCTCCATCGAAGGATCCCTCGCTCTCTGTGGCTCAAACTGGGCCTGCCCTAGTGCGGATGCAGCTTCGTCATATGGACCGTGAGGGCGCTGCGCTGCGTGAAGCGCTTGTCGCAGATGGGGCAGCTGTAGGGCTTCTCTCCGGTGTGGGTCCTTATGTGCTTGGTTAGGTAGTCCTTGACGCTAAAGGACTTGTCACAGTAACCGCAGTGGAAGGGCTTCTCACCTGGCAAATAAAACACAGAAAAACAATTAGCTCGTCGGGGGGTTTTTGAGTTTGGAGCGTGCAAGACCAAAGAAAATTATATATATGGATATATATTTTAATTGGTATTTAAAAAGATTGCACGTGAATCAAACTATTTGGAGTGTTAAATGCGAATTCGACAGATTATTACTGAGATGAGATGAGGCAGGCGAGAGAATCTCTGTCGTTCCTGAAACTCTCTCCTCAAAGACTCAGTTCTTTTGGTTCCTTAACTGGTCTTTCGAAGAGAGTCGGCTTACTTGGGGCCGCCGGGAGTTTATGGGTTTTTAGCGCGAATGCAACTGCGACTCGGGTCTGGGGAGCGTGGCAGCGGTGGCGAGTGAATATAATTGATTCATGGGAATGAGTATGAGTATTTTGCATACTTTCGAGTTGTTTTTTTCGAACAGAAATCTTTGAATTGTTGGTGGGTTGATCGATTGAACGAGAGAGAGAGAGAGAGCTGATTGATTGATTGACTGACTGATTGATTGGAAATATATATATCTTCTCACCCGTGTGAGTCGTTAAATGTTTGTTCAGGTAGTCCTTAACAGTGAACGCCCTGCCACAATAGCCACATCTAAAGGGTTTCTCACCTGTATGAATGCGAATGTGTTGTTTGAGTGTATTCGATTGAGTGAAGGACTTGTCGCAGTAGGCGCACGTGTAGGGGCGTTCTTTGGGCGTGGCGCTGTTGAATAAAAGTTGTTCGTTGTTTTTTTTTTTTTTTTTTGAAAAAGTGCAGTTATGTGTGATAGAAAAAGAGCAGGTGGAAAAGCGCGGAAGAAAGAAAAAAAAAGAGAAAGAAAACTTTCATTAGTAAGATCAAAATTCCTTCTAAATGTCCAGCCCACACAGACGAACACACATGCTGGTGTGGCAGCAAGGACATCAGTTTTTTGGGATCTACAAAGGGGACAAAAGGCAGGGGAAGTTTCGGTTTGAGCCTTGGATTCTATAAAATTCAAGGCAAGGAAACTTTTGCCACTGGTTTTATGGAATCCACAGCTCGATTTTGGGTTTAGTAAAGAAATGGAATTTACTCTGCCTCGCCCGTGTGGATCTTGCGGTGCATGGACAGCGTGCCTGGGGTCTTGAACGTCTTGGGGCAATCCGGGCACTTGTGCCGGAATTTCGGGGCCAAATCGGCGGCCGAGGTTTGCGTGCTGCTGCTGGTGGGGCCATTGATTTGCTGAGGATTCGTTCCTATCACTCCAGCATTCGTTTGTATGGCATAAACTGGCACTGACTGGGTGGCGACATCGTTGCTGTCGCTGAGACTTAAAGGTTCTTCCTTGATGATCACCATGGGCGTCATGGCGGCCCCGTTGCCGTTCTTGTTCAGTTTGACTGTGAGCGGCGGGACTTTCAGTCCCACCTGGCCAGAGCCATCGTTGAGCTCGTCCTGGGGATCCTGGGGCTGCAGTTCGTGGTGGTGTTGCTGCTGGTGATGGTGTTGGTGTTGCTGTTGCTCTTGCAGCTGCTGATGATGTTGTTCATCGGGCGTCAGTCTCATATCACGTGGCGCTATGGCCGGCAGCTCGTCGGGCGTGACCGGCGCCTCCTGCTGCTCCATAAAGGTTTGCTGTCCGGCCGCCAGCATGGCCGCCGTGCACACAGATCCGCAGTTCAAACACTTATACTCGTTGGGATTCTCTGTGGTCGAATTAACGCCATAAATGCTGCAAATAATGCAACGCGCCAAGAAGCCGGTGGGCAAATGGGCCAGCCGCTGGTGCTCGTCCAGCTCTTGGTCACTCACAAACTTCTCATCACAGTTGGCGCACGGATGCTGCTGCTGCTGCTGTTGCTCCTGCTGAGCTGCCTCCAGTGTGGTGATGGCGCCCTGGGCATTCAAGGCCAAGCCATGGCACATTTGCATGTGGTCTGCCAGATGCTGGGACCGATCGAACTGCTGGTGGCACATGGGGCAATAGTGCACGTTGATGACATTCGGGTCCATGCCCAGATTGGGCACGAAGGCGGATTTTAAGGCGTCCATGGGCTGCTGCTGGTGGGCGGTTGTCGGTTCGTCTGCTTCACTTGCTGGCCCGGCGGCTATCACGGGGGTCACTTGGTGCGTGGGCGGCTGAGATGGTGACGGCGAATGTGGCAGCTCCTCGGGGCGTGGCAGACGCGGCGGTTCCTGTGTGTTGGTGGTAGACTTTATCATTTCACTATACCGGGCTATGAATATTTTTTGGTGGTTTTTGTTTTTGTTTTTTTGGTATGAGCTATGGCGATCGGCTGATGGCGGAGGCAAAGGCGTTTGCGATTGCGGTTAGTAAGTGAAGAAGGTGGTATTGGTGAGCGTACATATGCGAAGCTTCGGCGGCGGTGGCGGTGGCGGCAGCTGCAGCGGTAGCGTTGGCCTGATAACGGACGACAGGGCCGGGCGGCGAGCGGAGCAGGAGTAAATTGAAAATTGCACTGTTGGTCGCTGCTGTCCTTTTTTATATTTGTTTTGGTGTTGGTGGGGGGGGCGAAAGGAGAAAACGAAATTTTAATGGCAGAGATACGCGAGCAAAGCGTCACAAAAAATTAAATAAAATACACAATAAAAATAAATAAAAAACAGCTAGCGACCAGGCCAGGGCAGGCCAGGCGGTCGGCTAGCCAGCCGAACGACTCGCGCGCAAAAAAATATAAAAAAGAACGAAACGAAATAAGAAATCAGTTGCCGTTTTGTTGTTTTTGTTGTTGCTGCTGCTGCTTGCCTGGCTGCCAGTCGATCTGCTTCTCTGTTCACCGAGTTTTGACCCCCAAGTCCCCCACGGGCAGCAGAAGCAGCAACGGTCGTCGCCTCAGCAGCAGAAGCAGAAGCACCAACGGCAGCAGCAGCAGCAGCAACACCAACAGCGACAGCGGCAGCGGCAGCAATGCGTTCGGAATTGAACAATTTTGGTCTGTCATATTCTAAATTCGGAATTCTATTTTGATTTTTTTCTTTCGCTTTTGTGTGCCTCGCGTTCGCGTTTTGCACTGTTTGTTTCTTACCCAGCGTATTGCACTTTCACTATTGCACTAGTTTCCCTTTTAAATTCTATTCTATTTGGTATCGACGCGCATTCAAATGGCCCAATTGCCAATACCGAGCAAACACAATTATTTAAACATTTTCCCCCGTTATTATTATTATCGCGACGTATTGGTTCACACAAATTCGAGTATATGGGCGACCAGGGCTGGAAGCAACAATTCACAGGGTTGTCTCTCCTCGCGCAGAGCAGTGAGAGTTGTCAACCCACCCACTTCTGGGCAGAGTTGTCAGGGTGCATGCTTAATGTAGCGTATGATTTGTGTTTTAAAGATTTCGTTAATGAGGGACGCAATTATATTTAGAATTATTTATTTTATATTTTTTACGAATCTCTTCGTCCCTCTCTCATGACGAAAATTCATAATTTAAAAGCCCGCGAATTTAATTTTTCTGTCTTGGTGTATAAAGACAACTCGCCGGCACTGTCGTGTTGTGGGCTGCCAACTCGGTTGATTCTTGAAGGCACGTGTGGGTGTGTGTGTGTGTGAGCTTTTTCTATTTCACAATTTGGAAAACAACACAAAAACGGATGGGACAAAAGCACGAAATTGCATTCTTTGTGTAATTTCCGAGTGCCTTAAAATACAACGACTATATATCCGTTGGTCTGCCAACAAGAACGCCACCTTAAGTTTAAGTGTCCTAGTGAATAGCCAAACTGCTCGTGGCAAACGAAATCTCGGAAAACACAAACACATCAAACACAAAAATGACTTCGCCCTGGGGCACTTTGGCGTGCAGTGAATCCCAAAACCAAACCACCAGCCTCGCCGACGTAATGTCCGAACAATATGCCCTCAAACTCCACGCCCAGGAACTCAAACGCTCTGAACTGGCCAATAAAAACTCCGCCACGGACAACAATAAAAACACAACCGCTTCCACCTCTTCTTTCTCGGATGTGGCTGCCCAGGCTGCGGCTGGGGATGCTGGAGAATGGGAAGACTATTCTTCATTATTAACTCCTGACAATCAAGACCCTGCCGAGGTGCTGGCACTGATGCAGGAGGATGACAAAGCGGCCAGCGCGCAGGCCGCCTCCGATGAGGTCATTGCCCAGATGCTGCAATCCCAGTTCGACTACGAGTTCAACGAGGAGTTGGCCCGCATTGAGCGCCAGCAAAACAAGCAGTCTAAGGTGACCGTGACTCTGGACAAGTTCCGTCGGAGTGGGGATGCTGAGTTCCTCCATGACACTTGCGGCCTCAGCGAGGAGGAGGAGGAGGACGAGTTGAAGCGGGAAAAGCGGGACTGGGATCGCTTCGAGACCAACGAGAAGAAGCTGGGCGCCATACCCAAGTGCGGCTTTAAGGTGGACGAGGAGGGCGAGATTATAACCAAGCACGATCCGGAATTGTGCGGCGTGCGAAATGCGGGACGCGTCATGTCCTTTCCACCGGAGTTCGCGGCCGGCGATGCGGCCGGCTTTAAAATGCAGCTATCCAACAAGGTGACAACCCTACAACAATCCTTAGAGGGACATATTATCATATTCGTGTTTTCCTTTAGGTCTTCAACCAGCTGAAAACTTACTCCAAACGCAGCGGCGGCCGAAAAGGCAAGAAGAGCAAAATGCACGATCGCCAGGAAAACGTGGCTACGGCCGAAATGGGCCTGGATGCCAGGACCCGCCAACTGCTCTTCAAACTCATCAACAATCAAGTCCTTGCCCAGATCAACGGCGTCATATCCACAGGCAAAGAGGCCGTCATAATCCACGGCAGCTCGGATCCGAACTTCACCTCTTCGAATCGCTACGGCCACACTTCCGCGGTCCTCATGCCCGCCCATTTGCTGCCCGATGAGTGCGCCATTAAGGTTTTCAAGACCACATTAGCGGAGTTTAAGAACCGCTCTCCTTACATAAAAGAGGATTGGAGATTCAAGGACCATGTCCACAAAAACGGCCACACACTCATCGAGAATTGGGCCAAAAAGGAAATGTTCAACCTCATGAAAATGCAGGCTATCGGGCTAAATGTCCCTGATGTTGTTTGCCTAAAGAAAAACATCCTGGTCATGCGCTTCATTGGCGAGAACCATGTGGCCGCCCCCAAGCTGGCTGAGGCTTTCCTCACTGAGGCCGAGTTCGCCAAGGCCTACAAGCAAATTGTGTCGGCTATACAGAAACTCTACCAGGAGGCCAACCTGGTGCACGCCGATCTCAGCGAATATAATATCCTGTGGTACAAGGGCAACTGCTGGTTCATTGATGTGGGCCAAAGCGTCGAGCGCAAGCATCCCAAGGCCTTGGAATTCCTGATGCGCGACTGCCGCAACATCTGCCAGTTTTTCAGTGCCCGCGGCCTGCCCGACGTTCTCACCAAAGAGCAGCTCTTTGAGTCGGTAACCTCCTTGAATGCTGAGTCCCACAATGCGGCCATGTTGGAAAAAATAATGGCCAAGGGGCCCGATGTGTACAAGGCCACGGCTCCTGTGCAGCCAGGCTGCCCGGAGGATTCGAGACCCGAAGAATTCTCCTTTGAGTTGGCCTGGGAAAAGTCGCAAATCGATAAGGCCAATCAGGCGCTGATCAAGGACTTGGAGGACTGGAAATTGGAGAGTGGAAAGGAAAATCAACCCCAACAAACAGCAAACACTGCCAACAACTAAAGGAAAACGAACCACCTTCCAAATTCGCAGTAGCGAAATTTTTCGTTGATTTGAGGCAAAATTCTCAATGCGATCACTCGAGGTACTGAGAGGCGGCAATTCGCGTCTTTTGAATTTGTTTTAATTCCTTTGTTTTAAATAAATTTGAACTTGAATTGTCATTAATCAATTAGCTTCACACGCCCACCCCGGCCAACCAATTGAACTCATTTGCTTAGCCGACTGCGCATTTCTCCTTAATTGAGAGACGGATCGGGAAAAACAAAGGTTTTTCCTCTTTCTCAGTCTCCCAAACAAACAAATCGATTAAGCTCATTTGAATAGCATCGCCCGCCAATTGAAGGCCTTCCTACGTCAGCCCGCTGGATAATCTGGGACCTGTCAATCGTAATAATTATGCAATTTCTCTGGCGATTACTGACGCGCTCCTCCGACTTGGTAGTTCCAATCTGATGACGCAGCCAGCCAAACAAATTGGGGGGCTCAGCTCGCCAATAGAGCGTTCCACGCTTTGTGACGTTCTTAAAAAAAAGAAGAATATTTAAAAACAAAAATTTGTTTTTATTTGCGAATTTGTGTCGTTTAACAAAACAACTCAAGAAATTATTTAAAAAGCATTTCACAATTATTGAAATGTTTTTTGTGGGGCCCAAAAAAACAAAAACAAAATCATATAAAAATCTGAGAATTATGACTGAGTCAACCGAAAAGGTCAATTCGCCTGGAACGACAACAAAAGACCCCAAAATTGCCCAAGTCATTCAACGCCAAGGCCAAGGATAAATCCCCCCCCCCCCCCACCCGTCCTGGCCGCTCCCCTTCAAATTAATCACGCGATTTTTCGCTCAGTGCACTCGAAACGCAAATAAACAAACTCAAAGCGGCGTGTGTGTTTCTGCGTGTGTGTGTGTGTTTGTGTGTGCCACTTGATAGCCCTCCCAAAAGCCAAATCGAAGAAGGGGGCTCGTCGCTGTCAGCGTCGGCCGAGGCAGCGACAGCGGCAGCTCTGCCCGCGCCCCAAGTGGCCGTCAAGTCGAACGGGGCGGCCGCTGTCGCCGTCGGGCGGCGACGGGGCATTCAACAATCTTGTTGCCTCTGGGACGCGGGGCAGCTTGGAATTTGCGGACTAACAATTTATTTGCATTTTTAATTTTCATGTTCTTTTTGTTTTTGCATGGCTACGCATGCGCCTCAGGATCGATCCCAGGCCAAGTTTCTGGCCGTCTATTTAAGGTCTAACCGGCCCCTCCGGTTTCAAAAATAGAACTTTAATTTATTGTTGTTATCCGCGCTGCTCCTTGGCCCTAAAAGGCCCGGCCCGCATACCGAACGAAAGTGAAATGAGCAGGTTGTTTCTATTTATAAAATAGGTAATTGCCGAGGCCTCAAACTTAATGATACTCGCTCCCGGTAATTATGATCAGGGGCCTCCAGCGAGTCCCCACTGCCAGGTGATAATTGGCCATTTCCGAGTTAATTTCACACCTCGCAAAGAGGCGACTCTGTTGTAAAAGTTTCTATTTGAATGGCTTTCCAGAATTCACGCGAATCTATAGCCGAAAAAAAAGACAGACCGAAATTAACAGCGGCCCGTTAATGAAGCCAAATATTTGGCCATACGCAGTCGGAATTAAGCCAAAAAAGCCCGATGATTGCCTCAGTCACGGGCAGAGAGACAAACCGGCACTGGGATCTGTGGCCGGCGTGTAATAAATTAACCCCTCGTGGAACGTGTTTTCGTACAACAAAAGCTTCGAGTCTCTAAAAAACAACAACAGACAACCGAAAAAATCAGTCACGTGCGTGTGACCGCCGCGGGGGCTTTGGGCATCGGGCCCCCTTGTGTTTTATTGATGATTCACCTGTCTGCCTGCGGCCAGCCATAGACATATTTCGCTGTTTATGGAAACTGCAAAATCCCCCATGCAAAAAGCCATCAAAATAACAAAATACTTCAGAGAATTTGTCATTAACATTTGGTGGTTCGGTTTTATTGATGCCCTTGACCAGCTGACGGAAACCAATTCAAGTTCTCTGGCTCAATTGTACTCTTTTTTGTGGAAACGGAAAGTGGAGTAAGAGGAGCAGAGGTGGGAAGTTACTAAAGGGTCGAATTGGGTTAGGGGAAGTTGGGTTTGATTTCTTGCTAGTGGCAAATATTGGAGATTAAGATTGCAGATGAAACTTAGGATAATACGTCTTCATAAATATCTGAATATCTCAATGTGTCTCCAAAAGAATTTATGGAGTAACTATTTCTCAAAGGGAAAATATTGAGTTCTTATAAAAATATTTTTCCGCGAACTTCTTTATCTGAATATCTCTCCGAAAGACTTAATAAAGGAACGGCATAAGATTACTTAAGAAACGCGGCAGGGAAGATCGGGCTTGATTTTTTGCTATAAAATTAAGATGACATCAAGATCACAGATGAAATTTAGGAGAACAGGTATCCCAATATTCCGAACCTCTGCTCTCTTTTTAAAGAAACTATTTCTCAAAAGGAACGGCATGAGGTTACTTATGGATCGATTCACGATAGGGGAGGTCGGGTTTTATTTCTTTGGAGATTAAGATCTCAGTAAGAGATCCCAAATATTCAGAGACTAAAAGCTCTACATCTCTCCGAAAGACTTTCTCAAGAAACAGAAGGAAAAAAATCCAAAAATTATTGAATTCTAATGAAAAATGGCTTTCGTTCCCCGAACTTCTTTATGGGTATCCAGATATCTCAATATCTCTCCGAAAGGCTTAATAAAGAAATTATTTATCAAAAGGAATGGAGGTTACTTAAGGATCGAATCGGGACAGGGTAGATCGGGTTTAATTTCTTGCTTGAAGATTAATTTCTCAGTGAGATCTCAGCTTACATTTAGGAGAATAATTCTTCACGGGTATCCCAATATTCGGAATCTTAAAGCTTTATATCTCTCCGAATGGCTTTCTAAAGAAACTGTGTTATTTCCCCACAAAACCCAAAAATATTGGTCCTGTTCCCCGAACTCATTAAAAACCAAACTTCCTTAATTGGTTTCCCGAGGTCGCCGCGAAAAAAACTTGTGCCTTTTTATGGCCCAAATAAATTTCTTTGCCGTTGAGATTCTCGGAAAGAGCATTCGCTCGACGGTGCACTGCCGCGTTGGCTGTTTTGACAAGCCATGATTACCATGGATTTGCTAGCTGATTGGATGCCGCTACCTGGAGGTTCGCCGCTGAGTTATTGGCATGCGCAAATCGATTGGCAGAATGAAAGGCAAGCGGGGCAGATGTTCCCGGCCGGTCTACCTGGATTTACCGTTGGCCCGCTGCCCGAACCCGGCAGGCAGCCAGGCGGCCGATGAATGAATTTCACAAAGGTCGCATTTCTATATTTTCGAGATATTTTAGTAGGCAGACTTTCAAACTTCCAGTAATCCCTCCCCGCCCCCCAAAATGCCATATTTGTACGGCATTGCCGACACCAAATACCTCAGGAAGAAGACCAAGAAGCCCACCAACAATGTGCCGCCCATAAAGTTCCGCCGGCACCCGTTCCTGGTCGGCCGGGATCAGTTCAAAAAGGACGATGTGCCCATTCAGTTTCGCACCTCGCCGCCCTCCCTGGTGGAGCTCTGCGTGAATGTGGTCGACAAGCTGCCCATTCCCGACGTCTTCGAGTGGGACGACATGAACATACGCCGGTGGATCAAACGCTACGGCTATCCCCAGTATATGGTGGGCAGAGCGGCTCCTGCTCATCCTCAGCCAGCTAATCGAGTCCTCTTCTCAGAATACCTTCCGGGTGAACATGGTCACGGGCCGGAAGCTGTTGCTCTGCGATGCCTCGTCCTTGTGCGCCATGAATATCAAGGACTTTGACCATATCAAGCACATTGCCTACGGGATTCGCATGCTCTTCCACTTCCACATGACCAAGTTCTCCACCAGCATTTCGCTGCCGGACGAAAAGCCCAACGAACTGTACTTGCTCTTCCACACCCAGACGGGTCTGAACTACGACCAAGTCCGCCGCTCCGATCTCTACCGCTGGATGCAGCTCATCCGCGAGCGCCCCCTCAACCTCTGCCACTGGGAGCTGCTCCACTTGTGGCTGCGGCGGGAGCGGGAGCGCAAGTACACCGAGCTCATTGGCCATGCCCGGCGCTACAACATGTACAAGTGCAGTGCCCCAGTGGACGAGGTGCCGCCGGAGCTGCCCTACGACTTCAGCATGTGCCACACGTGCATACCGCCCTGCGACTGCGACTGGACCGAGCGGGACACGCGGCTGCCCTGGCGGCTCAGCTGCCTGTCGCCGGTGCTCCAGCTCACCAAGAGCAAGTGGTACAACTTGGAGTACCAGTGCAAGGATTGTATACCGCCTTGCGAGTGCCATTGGCCGTCGCGTTATTATCTCACGGGCACGGTTATCAAGTGCCTGCAGCAGAAGTTCCCGGAGAAGTTCTGTCCGATCTTCGACGAGCGCATGAAGGCGGTGGCCCGGCCCAGTCTCGTCGAGCGCTGGACTCGCTTTTCCATTTAAACTCATTGTCTTTTGATTTCTGTATAACAAATTTCCTCTAAAGTTAATGCCGCCCACTGCCTCGATCGTATCGACTTAATTGCTTTCCTAATCGTGCAGCGAACAGAAGTTGCTCTTTTCTGGGCCTTCGACTTCCCCGTGACCTTGAGTTTGTAGGTGAGGCATTTTTAATGGTCCTGTGAAACGACTCGACTTGGGGGAAAAGTGTATTCCGAACGGCATAAAAGAATTTGCATCCACGACGTTAGCGCTGCCGCCGACGCTGCCGCCGTCATCATCGCAGACGTCACTGCGCTGCCGGCGTCGGCGCGCTGTCGCAAGCAAAGAAAAAGCCGCAGTCGCACCGCCAGCATTTTCAGTTCAGTTCCAACGTTCCGAGCGGCAAGTCAGGCGGCAGCAGCAATCCCACAACTGTAAATTCAACGACGCTGTAATCCCCCAACCAACTGTTGTATTTAAAACAAAAGAAAGACAAAAAAAAAAGAGAGACGAAGGAGAATCGAAAACTTTTCAGCAAAACTCTTCACGCCTGCGCCCCAACGCGCGCGTTTTACAAAAATATCAAATTCGGTTGCCAGGCACCACAAAAACCTCAAGTAGATTTCGGCGGAGAGCGCGTGCTACAACAACAACAACAACTGTATTTACATTGGGGCGAACCGGGCGGACGCTCTCGAGGCTGTGTTAGTTATTTTCGTTACAAATTAAAAGAACATCAAACACATAAAAGTGCCCGCCTCCTTCACACGCCCACGCCGCCCTGCCCCGCGCCCTCGCCTTCGCCGTCGTCATTGCCGGCGTTTTTGTTGTTGCTCCTCTCATTTCTTAATTGTTATTTTCGGGCTCCCCACCGCCGCCGACCCCTTGCAACGCCCGAAAGAAGAACGGCAACGAAAAACGTGCGCGTTTTTTGGGCTCCCCACCGACAGCCGGCGTCGTCCTGGACAGTGGAAGTTTCTATCCGGTTTACCGTTTCATAACTGTGTGGTGTGTGTGTGTGAGTGTGTGTGAGAGTGTGTGAGAATTATATAATCTCAAACCGGCAAGTTTAAACGCCGTCCGATCGCCGTCAAGTGCAAGGTGAGTCTGAATTGCAAGGCAATCTTAAGATCATCACTTTAAAGAGCCTTAAAGTTCCCCGAAAATTATGCCTAGACATGCAGCCCAAGGGCCATAAAATCAGTGTTCTTTCCCTTGTCTGGCGGCCTACGTCATTCTCTGTAACTGAGTGATTATTTTGCCCTGTGATTCCAAAAAAACAAATTCCCAACGACCCCGGGAAAGCCTAGCAGACGTCGAAATAAATGTAAAAGAAAATTCGCTATATAACCAAAATGACGTACGGGGCAGGGCCCCCAAATTGAATGGATTTGGCAACAAGAAAAATAAATATATAGACAGGCCGGCCATATAGACTGACGACATCATCACGGGTTTGGCTAGGGGAGGCCTCATAAAACAGACCACCAATTAGGATCCTCCGCCCACGCTGGCCACCGCCAGGCGTAGGGCAAATATTGATAAACCGCTCGACTGAGTCTATGCGAGTGTTCGTGTTTGTGGGTGTGATAAAAATTTAATAGTACGCTCTGCTTAGATTATCATTAGGGCTTGGGGGGTTCATTAAGCGGATCGATGATTAACTGCCACAAGTGGGCGTGGCTGGCCAATTTGCGTACCCTCAGCTCCATGTTTTTGGGCATTGGAATTGCCGTAGCACTCGTGATGTGGCGGGCGGGGAGTTCTGTGTGACAGTTGAGGGATTTATGATTGCCCGAAGTACACAAAGTCGATTGTTTGAAATGCATTAGCTGAAGTTTGGAGAGGGCCATATTTGCCGGTTATTTTAAGAATGTTTAAAGATTTTTTATTTATCCAGAGATATTTTTAGCGGCGGGCAGTTTGAAATCGTTCACTGATGAAATCATGAATGGGTTAACTCATTGAATCATGGGACCCGATAAGTGGGGCCTATTTGAATACCATAAGCACGAGACTTTCTCGATAAGATAAGAAATGCGTGGGGGACTTTATGAATTTTCTATTAATCGAGTTTCTTTCGTTTTTTTTTAGTGCAATCGGCAGGCATGTCCAACACCGAGAAACGAGGCATTCGCAGAATAGGAGGTGCGTAGAAGCAAATATACAAAATTTCCCACATAGAATTATGTCAGAAGCAGCAGCAGCAACAACAACCGCAGCAACAGCAACAGCAACGACGCCAACAGCAACAATTGAAAAAACAGCCGAGCCCCTTTTTCCATTGACGTTGTAGGAATTGTGGTCGTGTTGGTGTTGCTCGTGCTGTTGCTGTTGTTGTTCCTGTTGCTGTCTGGTTGAAACTAGAAATTGTTGTTGCTGTCACCGGTCAACAGCAATGTCGTTTCGTTTAACGTTATCGAAAACAAGCTGGGCGCGGTGTTCAATCAAACCAAAACCATTGAAATTGAAGCTCACATTGCGTTGCTGGGCAAAATCAGATCATTCACTTAGCGGAAATTGATTGAGTGTTCAATTGAAAAGACATTGCAACTAAATTAGAAGCAACAAATTTGTAATTGACAAGCTCTCCGCTCTTCTCCATCAATTTGTCCACTTCGATTGGTGTCAACTCGCCAAGTTGAATTGAGGTTGCAAATCAATTAAACTGCCATCAATGGCTGGCGGCCAAAAACGGTTACCACCGCCAACTAAATAACTGTCTCGCTCCCGCGTCATCACCTCGGGACCCTTGATTGTCCCTTGAGGGGCGTCCTCTGCACCTTGTGACCTTCCCGGCAATTAACGCAGTCACGCCAGACAGTCGACTGCGTCTAATGACCAGCACGTGGGGGAATTGCATTATAAATTCAGGGAGCGGATTGCACCTCTCAAGGCTTTTTTTGAGCTGCCTTTCAAGGCTCCCCCGAGAAGTCCTTGCGGCCGAAATCGTGATGCACGCGTTCAAGTTCGTGATTCAATAACAAAGTTACCGACAGTCGGTTAACTGCATTTTGAATTGTGTTAATTGAAACGTTTTTATCGCAATTACAAAATTCACTATCCCAAAATCGGCTTTTATATATGGAGATTTTTATATGCAAACAGTTACGAATGCATATTGAACTTGTTATTGATTATCATGCGATTTACGCGATTACACAGCCGGAATTGTTATTCACTCCCACTCACTCGCCTCGCTGCACTTGTCAATGGCTAACCCATTAAAAATACCTATTCAGATCGCCAGTTAAAGGTACGGCTACGAATATAGTGGGCCGTTGTTATTTCCCAGGGCCATTTCATTGCACTTGACTGGCAATGGATCAAAGGAATTGGTTGGTTGGTGGGTTCCGTTGAAATCGGAAGAAAATAAAACTAAAGAACGATTTAAAAATACGAATATAATTATAATATTGGGAACTTAAGATCAGCCCAGTTCAGTTCACTGGAGTAAACTGCTGGAAATTGGAGTATGGATCAAAAATAAAACTAAAGAAGGGTTTTAAAATTGAACTACAAATATAATTATAATATTGGGAACTTAAGAACAGCCAGAAATTAGAGCATCAGTCACAAATAAAACTAAAGAAGATTTTAAAGGGAACTTTTTTAGTTTTATTTTTTATTGGGAACTTAAGATTAGCTCAGTTCAGTTGCCATGAGTAACTTGCTGGGAATTAGAGCATCTATAAAAAATTAAGCTAAAGATCGTTCTTAAAATCGATAGACGAATATAATTATAATATTGGAAACTTAAGATCACTTCAGTTCACTAGAGTTAATTGCTGGAAATTGGAGTATGGATCAAAAATAAAACTAAAGAAGGGTTTTAAAATTGAACTACAAATATAATTATAGGGAACTTAAGATCAGTTCCCAAGGGAAACCTGTTGTAAATTATAACTCCTCTGAGCTGTTAAGATCTTAAATAATTATTTAAATATATTGTGAGTTCTACAAAGTCGTTAAACTGTCGGTATTCCAATTTAATTTCATAGCAATAAATTTCAATATCAGCGATTTCAATGCCCCCTGGCAACAGAGCAATGAACAATTTTTCGCCCTAAGCAACCAATCCCGCCCACATTGAGGCCCGATTCGCCGCCCCGTTCCGTCTGATTGTCCGTCTGGGTTGGCTATTATCAAGCTGAGGAAAACAAGATTATGACTAATTAAACCGATAAATTTGTATAAAAGTGTGAAAAAAACAAAGCCCTTGTCTGAATTGGAGGAGCTCAGTTGGCGTTTGAGTTTTGCGCGAAGTGCAATTTGCAAATAATAAATGCAGTATTTGTTATAGGGTTTTATTTTTTTATATGCATTAATTAAGATCGGTTTATTGAAATGAGCATGGGTGTGTATTCTGTGAGTTGACGTAAATGGGCCCAGAGACCAATGGAATTTTGGCTGGCGCGTGTGGAAAACTTGCGCGAGTTTAATTTGTGTAAATAATTTCATGTTATTTCCGCTCCAAGCAGGACTTTGACATACTTCCAATCGTAATTATATGTCTGTCATACGAAACGCCCAAGCTAAAAGTTCAAGAATGCCGACTATGGCGACGCAACAATCGCAATGAATGAAACTCAGGGGAGGCTGCGAACTGACCGACTTTGAACCGACTTCGTCGATCTGATAAGCCCAAAACAGTGGTACACTCGGGATTTGTTTACAATTTCACGATTAGCAACAGCCACTAGAATTCCCGGCCAGGCCTCCTCCTGCTTGAGGAACCTTGAGGGAGCATTCCTCTGGCGACGCGTGGCTTTGCTTTTCGGGCCATAAATTTCTAATTTTAGTCATTATCATCTTCGTGATGCTCTGCCGACGTCTCCCAGTGCTGCTAATCAAGTGACCGTGAGTCTGTCTGTGGTCAACGGTAGCCCGTCATAAAATCGGTTTTATTGGGAACATTTGTGTGCTCTGTGTAAAAATGCGACGAGCCCCCTTTTCTGCTTCGCCTACGTGTAGTAAGCAGTTTGGTTCTAGAAAGAAAAGCCACTTTGTGCAGGTCTAGGAATCCCCAGCAAACTGCCTCGAAATTCAGCCCGTGCCCAGCTGTCTGTCTGACTTATCAGCCTCGCAAATGACGCCAACTATAGGGGAATATTGTGGGGTCCATTAATGCAATCAATTTCCGCGCGTTGCGTGGCGATTTGAACTGAACTGATTCCAAATTCCAAATACAAATACCCGGATGGCAATCTATTAAAGACATTGTAAATTTCCATGTACGCGCGGCAAGAACGTCATGGAAATTTCCCCAAAAGGCAATCAGATAACAAGAAAACTAGGACATCATCCCGCCGCAAAGGACTGCCACTGCCCAGACGAAGGGGCGGGTAAATCTGTGAATCCAACTTTCCCATTGGAAGTGAAGGAAATGCGATAACAAAGTCGGGCGGAGGGCGGCAATTGTCATTGACATGGGTCTTTTCACTGCTTCATTGTGTTGGGCATAAATTAATAATAATAAATGGCCACACCACCAGCAATAATAACAGCAAACACAATAACAATTTATTGAAAAAAAACCAACACACTTTGGCTTTTTTTGAAGTGCAACCAGTTGGCGATTCGCGAGGCCAGTTCCGCGAAAATTGTGCATTCGAAATCAGTTAGTAACGGAAATGCAAGCCCCAAACAACAACAAAAAAGCCAATAGCTCTCGTTAAACATAGTAAACAATGCGGCTAATAAAAATAGCTAGAAGGCAAGTCAGCCCAGTCAGCAAGTCAGTTCCCCCGGACAAGTTCAACTTTATCAGATAGCAAACTGCTTTGCTTTCGGTGCAAACCGCCACCGCCTCCGCCCACAGTCGCAATGCTCTAAATGCTGTAGAAAATATCTTGGCAATTTGACAAATACGTTTTCCACAAAATACCAAATGTCCCCGGCCGTGTCGTCGTTGTCTTCTCGCTCTCCCTGCTCTTCTGCAATGACGTCGATCTATGGGCGTCTGAAATGATATATTGCAATGGGTTCTGGGGCTCTGCTCAGCTCTCCTGTCCAAGCAGGAAAGACGATTTTCAAGTGGAAAATTCCTCGTCACATGGCCGTGAAAATTATGCCTGCCTCGAGTGGGCGTTGGGTAGGCCCAGGGGTAGATGATCGCCGGTTCTTCGCTAAGGTCGTCTATATAAAAGCCGATTAAAGATTTGCTCTCTGGCCATCTACTTTCACCGGCAGCAGGCGAAATCTTGGCCGCTTTGAAGGTCGCGAGAGCGCCAAATTCAGAAAGAAAAATCAATTAAATTCTACAACAAAAATCAAGCCGAAGAGGGCGTGTTTCCCGCAGCGTCCACAGAGTACAAAAGGCCTTAGGAAAATAGACAAAAATAAAGCTGCAGACTCGCATCGAGTACATTTTGGGAAACTAAATTAATATTAAATTGAAGGCCAAAAGAAATTGCCGGAAGTGCGTCGGAAATATTAAAGAAATTTGAAATCGAAAAGTCAACGATTTTGGGTAAAAGTGAAAGAAAAAATTGAGCACTTTCTGCGGTCGATACCTGGGAAATGTTAATGTGCAGCGGTCACTTTAACACATTGCCCCCTCTCAATCTCTCAATACCTCAATAAATCCCAAAGCAAAAAGCTCTCCTGCCTGCCTGCCTTCATCCAAAAAATGTAAATGCCGCTGCATCGGTTATCCAATTCAATGAACTCCCCAGACATGACTCAAGTGTCGGCGGCTCCCGAGTTCAATTCCGAATCTCTGACTGAGCTTCACATGTCGGGACTCCTAACAGTCCAACGAAATTACCATACAAAATTATTTTGGCATCACGTTTGCCCCCAAAACTTTTGGTCATTTTTTGTGACCACCAAATTCGAGCACTTTAATGATTTGTGGGCTTGGGGGCTTCTTAGAAATTTGCGGTTGTCGTTGTCTCGCCTTTTGGGTTTATGGCTGTTTGATGGGCTCTCCGATTTTTTCACTTGTCGGTGCCGCCGTCCCAGTCAATAAAATCACGTTGAAATGTTTCCCAAAGTTCTCCCCAAAAGAAAGCGCGAAAAAAAACGAAATTCGCATAAATTACAAAGCACCGCGAGGTCGGCAATTGTCTATGCCGGAATTTAATTAATTCATTTTAATTTCTGGCTTCTTAGAAGTCAATTCAAATGACTTCAATGTCACAACAACTGAGATGCGCCCGAGAATTAGTCGCCGGCCAGCTCAATGGGGCAGTTTGGCGGAGTGCGTCATGTCGATGACCGGTTCGTCGGTATTCTCGTAATTTATGGCAAAATTCATAAGCCGAGAGAGACTGCCGGGTCCCAGGCAAATTGGAGCTCTTTCGAGAGATATTAGCATACGGCTAATTAATCACCGCAGCCTCTTTACATGGAAAACAAGTTGAACGGAATTGAGGATTTTTCATGCATCGGAACTTTTGGCAGCTCATCCAGAAAATACCGGTAATCACCGGAACAAAACGTTCAATATAGAAAATTGGGAAGGCCACACAAAAGCGCCTTGAAGCCCAAGGCAAAAGGGTGGGCAGGTGGCTTAATTTAAAGCCAGAGAAGCCAAGAAAAATCTGGGAAACATTTAAAATATGAAAGATCATAAAAAAATCCCAAAGCATTTCCAGAAAATACCAGTAAAAATAAATAAATTTAAAAATAAATCGCAGGCGCTTGATCTCAACCGGGGGACCTTCTAAACCGAAACGAAATAAATTCCATTGACTTTTGCTGGCCACACGTTCATCTCTGGCTTATTAGCACACCCCGGGAATTATCAATAGACCGACCCACCGACCGTCTGTCCAATTAACCATCTCAAAAAATAAAAAAAATAATCAGTGAACAAAAAATTTTCCATTGAGACAAAGCCCCAGAAATGCTAATTAAACTTTAGCATCCAGACTTGAAAAAATAATACACGTATATTTATTAGATTTCTAAAATTCCAAAAATACCCAGCCAACATTCAAATTCCCCACTCTTATCTTTTGGCTGAGCTTTGATTCCCAGCCGATTTTATGGGCACGAGACGCCTGCAGTTTTCAAAGCCGCTCGGTGTTAATGAGCTTTGTGCACGTTTTTCAGGTTATTTTTTGGAACTAAATTTCGAATCTATAATAAAATCGACAGACGATTCCCGAAGACAATTGCCTCGGGCAGGTGCAAATCACCGACTGTCTGCTTAGTTGTTGTTGGGCTCCGTCTAGACCGTTTGCAATTAACGGCATATCAGGTTTTCTATTTGTGAGAGGCTTGGCCAAGTCTGGCATTTTCTATTGAAGGCGAGCTAATCGCCTGTCTGCCTGTCCGCTCATCTTCTCGGATTATCAGCGGCTAATAAAGCAAAATCCGCGGCACGCGCACTCTCCTCACTTTTTTTTTTTTGAAGTTCAGCTGCCAAGTTCAGTGACTTTCGCAAATCACTTCTCACTCCAAATACAAAGAAGCCTGGCTTTCGGGTGGTTCACCCCCAACAGCCGCTCCAGGGCAGCCTGCAACCTCAGAAAAACTGCCGCTGTCGCCGACTGTACCTCGATTGAGTGTAGTGAATTATTGAGGTCACTTGGCGGGAAAGTCGCCAGGCTTATCGATGGCAATGAAAACACCAAATTACATCACCCGTCGACGGGCTAATTTTCCACTTAATTTGACAGGAGATTTCCCCGCTTATCGCCCGCCGCATCTCCGGCTGCGCGTCAAGGTTCCTCGCCCGAGTTACCGGGTTTATCCGCCAGGGGGCGCTTTTGGCGTCAATGACGACGTTGCTAATTTGTTTTTCTCGCTTTATTTTACAGGTGCGCTATCATGTCGCCAGGTCTTGAATATCCTCACAATGCTCGGCTTTATGCTGAACTATGCGCTGCGCGTAAATCTCACCATAGCCATTGTGGAAATGGTGCCGCCAAAGAGCTACTTTGAGGCCATCCGGAATGCCACCAGCAACACAACCAGCGCCGCCGACTTGACAGCGAACGAGACCACCACAATGGCCCCCACCGCTGCGGCGCTAAGCGAGGCCTCGCAGGATCTGTACAAGGACCGCTTCATGTGGGACGAACCTGCCCAGAATTTGGTCCTGGGTTCGTTTTACTGGGGCTATCTGCTCACCGAGTTGCCGGGCGGACGTCTGGCCGAGCTGATTGGTGGGTGCCGGGTGTTTGGCCACTCGATGCTGTGGGCCAGTTTGTTGACCCTGGTGACGCCGCTGGCGGCTCACCTCAACTATGTGGTGCTGATTGTGGTGCGAGTGGCTCTGGGCTTCCTGCTGGGTGCTTCTTGGCCAGCCATTCACCCGGTGGCCTCCGTTTGGATTCCCCCCATGGAGCGCACCAAGTTTATGTCGCATATGATGGGTGAGTTGGGTGAGATTTTGGCAGAGGATTTTGTTATTTAATTGATTTTCGTGCAGCCTCTTCGCTTGGAGCAGCGATCACAATGCCAGTTTGCGGCTACCTCCTCTCGGTGGCTGGCTGGGCCAGCTCCTTTTATTTGACCGGAGGCGTGGGCCTTTTGTGGGCGCTGTGCTGGTTCACCTTCGTCTATGAGACGCCGGCCACTCATCCCCGCATCAGCGCCGAGGAGCGCAGGGAAATCGAACAGGCCATCGGCAGTTCCACCTCCAAGAAGCGACCCACCCACGTGCCCTGGGCCCAAATGCTCTGCTCGCCGGCTGTCTGGGCCATCATTATTACCCACGGCCTGTCCGTGTTTGGTTTCTTTACTGTGGTAAATCAGCTGCCTTCATTTATGGCCAAGATTCTCAAATTCGACATCAAAAAGGTGAGCATTGATTTCATCCTCCGTCGTCCTTTAATCAGTTTGCCTTTCTCTTGCTTCTAGAATGGCTTCTTCTCATCTCTGCCGTATTTGGGCAAGTACGCGATGGCCCTGAGCTCGTCCTTCTTGGCCGACTTCCTGCGGAAAAAGGGCACTCTGAGCACCACCGTCACCCGGAAGATCTTCACTTCCTTTGGCTTGTTCACGCCCGGTTTCCTGATGATTGCCCAGGTCTATTTGGGCGGCACTGCCGCCTGGTCGGTCACCATCTTCACGTTGGCCTTGTTCGCCCATGGGGCAGTCACTGCCGGCTATTTGGGCAACGGGCTGGACATTGCTCCTAACTTCAGTGGCACCATTTTCGGCATGGCCAACACATTGTCTTCCTTTGGGGGCTACATATCCACCTGGATGGTGGGCGTTATCACCGATAAGGAGGTAAGCTGAATGCGGGGCAATATATTTTTTCTGCTGGTTTTAATTTCTTTTCTTTCTTTTGCTTAGAGTACTTCCTTCCATCAGTGGCAAATCATTTTCTGGGTAATGGCAGGCACCTATATCTCCGGAGCGCTCGTCTATCTAGCCTTGGGCACGGGAGAACTTCAGCCCTGGAACAATCCGCCCGAGCGCAAGAAGATCGGCGATATCAACCAGGAAGAGGGCGTGCCACTCAAGAACGAGAAATAATTCGGCCTCCGCATCGAGAGCACCTAAAGAAAGACATTATTATAAAAGCGCTATATCTCCCATATACTCTCATCAGCACCGCATCATCTCATCGATATGAATTCGAATGCCACATGGAAATTGACTATGAATAAGTAATATTTACTTTCAACGGGCAGGACGCTCCGTAGTCCTGCCAGGAACCCAGGGCCCTTTCAGGGCACATCTACGGCCGGTTTGGGCAGCAGGTTCCCAAATTTGCTGCCCAAGAAATATTTTAAACTTATACATATATATATAGATACATATATTCGCACCTATATACCTGCATCTAAATTTTAGAACAGTACTCTAAACGATTTAATAGTATTCTGTATTTTTGCGCAGTGCACACGGCAGCGGATCGTTAGAACGATTGAATGTTTTTAGTGTATTTGTTTTAGAGTTGTAAATTGTCTAGGAAAGGATACGATTTTGTTTACGTTCGTTCGTGTGTATTACGTGTGTAGTCTAGGATAATTAGTTCATACGAATTTTAGTAGTTCCCGCGATGCTAAGTTTGATTTATCTATTTTATATTATCTTTGTAAAATTTATTAATTTATCGCATTAATTTTAATAAAGTTAAAACAGAAAATCAGTAAGAGATTCCTCAGCAGAAGGTCGCAATTTTCAAACGACCGACCAGCCGAATTGTGGGCATTTTTGCAGATTTTCTATTTTCAAATCGCAATTCAAATTGCTCGCCAACGAGCACTCAAAGGCATGCAACAGATTTTTAATTAGCACCAGGCACGAAACCCAGGCTCTGGACGCCGGCCTAAACTTAAGATTTAATGTCCTGGAAAAGGCTGTCCAAGACATCAACTTAAGGCTAGACCAGATGTTCAAGGTGATGCAAGAGGCAATGGACTCGAACAGAGCATTTAGGGACATTGTCCAAAAACTAATTTTGAAAACATGAAGCTCACAATTGGATTATGGAACGCCCGAGGACTTGCCAAAAATATAAATGAGCTTGGCCTCTTCCTCGCGGCTAAAGGGGTCGACGTGATGTTAATCACAGAAACCCACCTATCACGTAACCAACGAATATTCCTGCCGGGATACATCGTCCACTCTGCTCATCATCCTGCAGGAGGTCAGGGTGGAGCTGCAATTCTAATTAAAGGTAACATCTCCCACGCAGTCAACCCCCCCACTGTTCGTGCCTGTGTCCAGATGGCAAGCGTGACGGTATCAACAGACGGAGGCAGAATTGTTATTGCTGCCATCTACCTACCTCCTGGAGTGCCTTGGACCAGAATGGACTTTGAATCCCTCCTCGGGACACTTGGCAACAAGTTTATTGCTGGAGGAGACTACAACGCCAAGCACCCCTGGTGGGGGAACAACCGCACCTGCACTCGAGGGAAGCGACTGCAGGAAGCAATTGTGGGAAGCGCGTGGCAGGTATTGGCCACTGGTCACCCCACCTTCTACTCATACAACACGACCCTTACACCTACGGCGCTGGACTTCTTCGTAACATCCGGACTGTCCAGAAACAGGCTTGCTGTAACGAGGCAGTTTGAGCTGTCATCGGATCACCTCCCCATCGTTGCCGTCCTGCGCCATAAGCCTGAGGAGATTCCGATCAGACAACGGCTGCTTGCCCCAGGCTCCTCTGAGGAATTCTTCAGAGCCGAGCTCGATCGGAGGATAAATCTCAATATGGAGCTGAGGAATCGGGATGACATTGAAGGCGCAGTCCGACTCTTCATGTCAAACATCAAGGATGCGGCGGCCCTTGCAGCGCCTAAGGATAGGCCAGACTCGGCCAGACTGCGCCCGTCTGCGGTAAGACCTAAATTACCTCCATCCATTGCAGCTCTGATCCGCTTGAAGAGAAGGGTGAGGAGGGAGTATGCCAGGACAGGCGACGAACGAATCAACCAAATTCACAAGCGTCTGGCCAACAGAGTCCAAAAGGTGTTGGCACAGCACCGCCAGAAGGAAGTCGACGAGCTGTTGGAGAACGCGGGGCCTGACGCATCATCTAACTACACCCTTTGGAGGCTGACGAAGAGGTTCAAGTGGCAAGCCCAGCCCAAATCACCGGTCAGAGACGCAAATGGAGACTGGTGCTACTCCAGCCTCCAGAAAGCCGAGGCATTTGCCGAAAGCCTGGAGTCGAGGTTTAAGCCGTTTGACTTTACTTCGGCCTCCCATAGAAGGGAAGTAGAAGAAAAGCTTGAGGAGCCCTTCCAAATGACTCTGCCTGTCAAACCCGTAACGGAAGTGGAGGTGGCGAACTATATAAAAAAGCTAAAACCCAGAAAGGCACCCGGCGAGGACCTTTTGGACAACCGCATCATCAAGCTATTCCCTAAGAAGGCAGTTCTCTTCCTGGTGCTGCTCTTCAACACCATATTGCGGCTGGGCCACTTCCCTAGCAACTGGAAAACGGCAATGGTAACTATGATTGCCAAACCAGAAAAAGATGTGGCTGATGTGGATAGTTACCGGCCAATTAGCCTTCTTCCTGCGCTAGGGAAGATGCTTGAAAGGGTCAT
>JBAMCP010000788.1:0-36360 GCA_037075105.1 Lissocephala sabroskyi
CCTCTCCCACCTGCTCACCCACTCACCTCTCCTCTCCTGATCACCCACTCACCTCTCCTCTCCCCTCTCCGCTCTCCCACCCAAACTTCCATCCCACTCATCTCTCCCACTCTCCTCTCCCTCCCAACTTCCATCCCACTCATCTCTCCCACTCTCCTCTCCCACTCTCCTCTCCCACTCACCTCTCCCACTCTCCTCTCCCACTCTCCTCTCCCACTCTCCTCTCTCACTCTCCTCTCCCACTCTCCTCTCCCACTCACCTCTGCCACTCTCCTCTCCCACTCACCTCTCCCACTCATCTCTCCTCTCCTCTCCCACTCTCTCAAAGCTCTCTCTCTCCATTCCGCCGCGTAAAGTGTGAGAGGGCCGCGTCCGCGAGTTTCTACTACGAAGGTACAGGATATATATCACAGTCGGGCCAGCCCGATTGATACTTCCTTATTTGTTTAAATTTATTGTAAGGTAGAGAAATTTCCATGCAACATAACTTTTTTTTGCGCTAGGCTTTTGTGTCGTGAAGGATTTGAAAATATTTATTGAAAAATCGTGATAGCTCTCAGTTTTTAATATGATATTTTGTCTATTTTACAAGTTTCCTTTTCATAGTTTTTTTTTTTTTTAATACTGTTTGTAGAATATTTGCTCATCTAAGGTTTCCAGGAGTCGTCTTAATTTCTAAGGGGAGCCAGTCATCTTTATGAAGCCCAAAGATCTACTCGCACCCAAAGACAATATAACATTTTAATATAGACTAGATATATATGGAAAGCCAAGGATCGAAAGTATCAACAAGTTGGACATAATGCCGGAGCTATGAACTTGAGAAACTAAGAAGAGAAATTCTTCATAATACCGGAGATAGGAACTTGAGAAACTGGGAAGAGAATTTCTTCAATTTGAATATAGAAAAGAGTATTCAGTAATTTAGGTATAAGGACTTGAAGGTCCTAATCTTGAAGATGATACGTGGATATGGATAAGAGTTTCTAGAGATTTAATATTATCACAAATCAAGAGATATAAGAACCACCCAATTGAATTGAGTTTGGTGATAAATAAATAATCAGGATGTATGAAAGGAGGCTTAAAAGGAAGATACATTTATATTCCACATTTATTCCAGGTCAATGCTATTATAGAGTTGTTTGTAGTTGGACCCGAGGTCCCTGTTCTGCAGAAGGATTTCATTTTGCGGGTTCTGCGAATTCTGAAAAAAGGAAGCAGATTATTATTTCTCTCTTTTCATGGCTCTCCTACCTTTGGATTCCTTTTATGGAATATGTACACCAAAATCGGAGCATAGAGGACATTGAGAAAGCCCACGACCCGCATGAGCCAGGAGAATCCCAAGATCTGTGCCAGTTCACCGCCCAGCAAAGGAGCTGCAAGTTCAAAAGATCGATAATAACCAAGGACACTCGGATTTTGAGGACACAGCTTACCCAAACAATAAGCCAGGCTGACTGAGGTTTGCTGAATGGCATACACGGTGCCGTAGATGGACATGGAGCTGCACTCGCCATGGTCCTCCCGGACTAATGTGGCGTCCACGAAATTGGCCAAGAGCGGCACCAAAGCAGCATCAATGATTCCGATGCCCAGGCCCAAAGTAAAGTGCGGCACCAGCAACTGGGCCACAGAAGTGGCGCAGGGAATCTGCAAGGACCAGCTTGGCAATTAGATGGCAAACAAAGTTAACCGCGCACCTACCAAAATCGAGGATATGCCAACCAGCAGCAGGCAAAAGCTGGAGACCTTGACCTGGCCATAGCGGAAGGCAGCGGTGGCAAAGCAGTTCGTGCCCACGAAATAGCCGACCGAGTCTGGAATGAAGACAGTGCCCAGCTGCCATTTGTGAAGGGGAGCCTGGATGTGCTGGAGCAGCCAGAGCGGCAGGCAGGGCTCGAGGATGGCCATGGTAGAGGTGGACAGCCAAATGGCGATGACAATGGCAACGATCATTTTGTTCTCCAACAGATGGCGCCACTGGGGCTGCTGATGGGGCTCCAGCACCACCTCCGGTTGGATGGACAGATCAATCGTGAGCAGCTGAAGTCCAAGGTTCAGAAAGACAATCGAGGAGAGGATAAAAAAGGGCGCCGCCTTGCCCACCAGGTCGTAGGCAATGCCGCCAAACGGATAGCCGATCAGAACTCCCACCGCAATGCTGCCCAGAATGGTGCCCATGACCTTGGAGCGCCGGTCCTCCTCCGGGTAGTGCTGGGCCACCAGGCTCATGCCGCAGACCCCAATGCAGGCGGAGCCGACCCCGTGAATGGCGCGGGCCAAAAGCAGCACCCAATACGACTTGCCCACGGCGAAAACTGTAGCAATGTGAAATGGGAAATATGCAAGAGCTGGATAAAATATTGTGGCAGCGAAACTCACCCAGAGAGGACACCAGCAGGATGAACGTGCCCACGACAATTGGGACGCGGTAACCGAGTTTGCTTGACAAGTTGCCGACAATCGGATTGAAGACTAATTGAATGAGCGCCTTCATGGCGAGCAGGACGCCAATCGAAGCGTTCTCCTGCATCAGAATGGTGGACAACGGATTGCGTGGCCCGCTTGTGGGTGTGTTGGTTGGTGGCAGGAGCCCAGTGCCGTTCCGGTTGGTCGATTGGCTTCCGCCGGAGGCCAACGATTCGAGCGTGATCGCTGCTGCGTCGGCCATCACGGTGCCGGGAATTGGGTGCTTGGTCATAAATGGGCGTGGGTCGGCATCCGGGCTGCGGTGGGTCACCTCCACAATTCTGCTGTCCAGGTCCGCCACCAGCGGGCTGCCCACGTCCAATTCGGCCAGGTGTTCCGGCAAAATCGGCACTTTTTCAACCGCAAAAAAGAAAATCACTGTGACCGATTTAAAATCCGATTAACTCGGGCCTTACCTATCATGGTGAGCAAAACGTTATCCAAAAGCAAAGCCAGATATACAATCACCGCTATCGTCAGGCGGTTGGTACGGCCCAACGCCGGACTCGGGCTGCGTCTGGCTCCGTCGAACGCAGCTGCCTGATGGACCATCTCCTCCGAACTGGCGTGAGCCAACCGATTTCCACACCTCAGACTCGCACTCACACTGGCACCTGCGCTCGCTCGCCTTGAATTCTTTGCCATATGTTGCGGGGCAACAAAGCGCGCCAAAATGTATGCTTGAAAATTTTATCGCCTCACTCACACACGCAGCCGCTCGGCACGAGACAGGCAGACCCAGCGAAAGTCCCACTCGTTGTGGCCAACAGGTGTTTGCCGCGCGACGTATGCTGAGCAATTGACGGGCAGGGACCTGCGGCCGATGATTTTTATTGACAGCCGCAAACTGAGCAGCGAGTGGCAAATGGCAACGGGTTGCGTGGGGGCATTCAGCGCTCGGCTGGCACGAGTGAGTGAGCCGAGCCACTCAATTGGACTCACTCAGGACGAAGCTGCCTGGCTACAAATAAAGGAAATTCAGGACGCCATTACACCAAGTCGGTCTCAAGCGTTATCAGTCACTCAAGACTTGCAGGACTAAGAATTTCATTGACAGAAGGCTCTAAAAAATTCGAATGGCAAGGTTAAAGTATTTTGTGGCCGGTGTTTGCCGGAATTTCCAAACGCCTTTAGTGGTGGAAATTGCCCGTCTGGCTTTAAGGCGGCTGTTTGGGGTCCGCGTGGCATTGGCCGTGTTTAGATAAGCTCGGTATATGGATTTTTCAGTGTTCGGGTTGCTGGCACATTTTCCGTTTCATTGAATTTCCTACCGCGTTTAAATTTAGCCAAGTCTTGCCTGCCGCGCACAGTCGACACGCCCGCCAGCCCCTGGGCGGGTTTATCATTGCTGTTTGACTGATTGCCCCAACTTGTTGGGTGGAATTGATTTTAATGGCTCTTTCCATGCACAAAGTTGCCAGCTGCAGCTCCTCCGGCGACCCAATTACCCTGGCGCCTTACTGCCATTGCAGTTTTCCTGGCAGACGATTAACCGTCGCTGGCGGTAGAAAACTTTCTAACTCCCGTAGGACAATCAGGCGCGATAACATTAGCAGCCTGCGATATTGAATTTAGCTCCAATCCAGTAGGATTAATGGTGAGATTTCCTGTCAACTGATAGGAAATCCATTATTTTATGGCACCAACCGGCCTCGCCCCACAATAATTATCCATTTATCTCTCGGTGATCCACTCGGTGCCGCTTAAATTTACAGCCAAACAAACTGCTCTTATCGAATCCATTTCCATGCAGCGCTTTGGTGAGCACTTCAGCGGCCCAGATTTTCCACATCGATTAATTTAGTCTTTTGTGGGTAGCTGAGGCAGTCGGTCGAAATGGCCGGTCGAATTTCTTTGTACGTCTTTGTGGCCGTTCGGAAATATTTATTGCAAGGAATGTGCCACTTGTTGCGGCATCAGGACAAACAGAAAACGAATAGACAGCCAGTTAGAAAGTCTGGTGCCATCTACAGGCGATCAGTTTGTTTCAATCGATCTGCAACTTTTCCATCGACAATTCAGTTCGGAAAATTCACTTTAAGATGGCGCATTTTTTAGGCACTTCTTGCTGTGGAATGTTGTTTAGTGGTTTCCTTATTTGTTGTTAATCAGCCAGAATTTAAACAACTATTTATAAACATTCGGCGGAGACGATAAGATAGCCAAAATCTGGAAATGCAGGCGTCCAAAAAAACTCCCAGAAATTCAAATTCAAATGGAATTTTTATTTAATCACTTGCATTGCTTTCAGGATATATCTCTCAGAAAACTATAATTCCTCCAACAGCCTTTAACCCTGTGATTAATATTCCCTTGAAATTAGCTAATCGGTGGGGCCAACTGCTGGCCCCTCCTTATTCTTTTATTGATCGCATTATCCACTGATTACTTTCCGTTTAGCTTATCTGGCCCCAAATGGCTAATACAGCGTGTGAGCTGGCCGGTTAAGATTACGATAAGTTAACTGAAAACTTGAAGTTCTCTTCATCGCTTGGTTTAGTCTTCTGTGGACAGCCGAAGTGCACAGTCAAAATGTCCAGGGAAAATTTCCTGCTGCTCTTTGGCCTTTTAGTGGTCTTTTCAAGTTGTAAGTTGGTCCGAAGTTCTCCCTCTGGATAATCCCTCTCCCCTCCCCTTGCAGGTGGTCGCGCGGAATCAGTGCCCTGCAAGCTGAGGCCCTCCGAGCATGGCAAGGTCTGTGTGTGCACCGAGGACTACTGCGATTACCTGGAGAATCCCACACTGACCAAGGACAGCGAGTTCGCCCTTATCTCTAGTTCAAAGGAGGGCCTGCGGTTTAGCTCTTTCAGCGGCGAGTTCGGTTCCCAAAAGTACACAATCGAGGACTACAAAGAGGCCACTGAAAAGACGAAAAATGAGACCGATGACTCGCTTTTCTCGCGCTTGGCCGCCTTCTTCGATGGCCCGGAGCAGGACGAGGAAACTGCTCGAGCTTCCATTACCAGGACGGCCAGTCTGCGTCTTAACCGCGACCAGAAATACCAGAAAATCACTGGCTTTGGAGGCAGCTACACAGGAGCCGTGACCCATCTGGTGGATCAATTTTCCCCGGCCCTGCAGGATCATCTGTTCAAATCGTATTACGCGCAAGATGGCTTGAGATTCAATCTCATGCGAATTTCGATAGGCGGCTGCGACTTCGATGTGGCTCCCTGGGCATACAACGAGTCGCCAGAGGCTGACATGGAGCTGAGCGGCTTCAAGGAGCTGGACGGACGGGATGCCAAGCGAGTGGCCCACATCAAGCGGCTCATCGAAGTCAGCGGCCTGGAGAGCCTGCGCATCAAGGGAGCCGCCTGGAGTTCGCCTCCCTGGATGAAGACCAACAACCGGTGGACGGGCTTTGGCCGCATCAAAAAGGAGTACTACCAGGCCTGGGCCGACTATCATATCAAATGGCTGGAGCTGATGGAGGACAATGGGCTGCCCATTTGGGCCATCTCCACCGGCAACGAGCCATTGAACGGAATCTTCTTCATGTTCTTTGTGCGTTTCATGAGCCTCGGCTGGACGCCCCAGAAGCAGGCGGCCTGGGTGGCCGACCACTTGGGACCCACGCTACGCAAGTCCAAGTTCAAGGACATTGTGCTTTTCGGCAACGATGACCAGCGGTTCGACTACCCCCACTGGTTCAAAATGGTCAGTCCGGCAGTCCGGCAGTTAAAAGTCAACTGAGCCTTTGATTTACTTGCAGATGAACCGCACACGCCCCAATGTTTTGGACTACTTCGATGGCCTGGCCGTGCACTGGTACTGGGATGAGATCTTTGGCAACAGTGTGATCAACGAGACTTTGAATTATATGCCGGGTAAGTTGCTGCTCATCACGGAGTCCTGCATCGGCGACAAGCCCTGGCAGAAGGCGGCCCCTCTGCTGGGCAGCTGGGAGCGCGGCGAGAAATACGCGCGAGCCTTCCTCGATCATTTCTGCAACAACTACAACGGCTGGATCGATTGGAACATTGCGCTGGACGAGGTGGGCGGCCCCAACTACGTGTCCAATTTTGTAGATGCCCCAGTGATTGTCAACACCCAGAGTGAGTTGAAAAAATCCATGAATTCTTGGAGTTTTTTTCTCTATGTTCTTTCTGCCTGGCAGCCTTTGCTGAGTTCTACAAGCAGCCGATGTTTTATGTGATGGGCCATTTCTCGAAGTTCGTGCCGGAGGGCTCGGTGCGCATCGATGCCATAGCCAGCAATGTGAACCTGAACTCAGCCGCCTTCCTGCGTCCTGATGGCCAAATTGCCGCCATCCTGTTCAACAGCGGACGCGCCGACTTGGACATAACCGTGGTGGACAGTGTGCGCGGCTCGGTGACGCTCAATGTGCCGGCCAAGTCCATCCACACGCTGCTTTATAAATAATTTAAGCGCTCTTCCAAACGAAAGAGAAAATATAAAATTGAAATTCATCAAGCTTTGCCGGCCCCCCAACTTTCAATTCCCGGGGGCCTCGCTCGCGTTTCGGCTTTATCAACAGCCGCCAGGGCCTGGCCGTTCCACAGGTCACACGCCAAATTCGGAACGGTAAATAAAGCAAAACAGAGAGAGAGATAAGCGGCCACCACCGCAATCCAAGCTTACATCGCAGCCCAGCGACTCTCGCTCGCCAGTCGTTGGCCGTCGACCGCAGCGATCGCTTGCTGAGCTTCAGGCCGCCCTGATTTCCCTCCCTCGCAGTCTCACAAAAACAAAGTGCATTCATCCACTGAGATGACGGCGTCTCTTCTCGTCTGCTCGGCAGTGGCGGCGTTGGCCTTTGCCTCCCACGGTGAGTGGGTGACGACCTCCTCTCCCCCAGCATTCAAATTGTTATTGCCGCTTCCGCTCTCTTTTTCTCTCTCCGTGGACGGGAGCAGTTTTGGCTGCCACGACGCCTTGTCAGTTGCGGGAGACCAGGTTCGGCAGCGTGTGCGTCTGCACGAGCGACTATTGCGATTACCTGGAGCCTCCCACTTTGGCCGACAGCCAGCAGGTGGTGGTGGTGAGCTCCAGCAAGGTGAGAGGGCAGTGGGGCCGGCGCTTTTGGCACATCCGACTTTGGTGTTGTTTGTTTGCAGAACGGCCTGCGTTTCCAGACCAACCAGGGCAGCTTTCGAGGATCTGGTGGTTTGGAAATAAAAGACTTTGCTGGCCGCAGCCTCAACGATGACAACTTCATAGCCGAGGCAATTGTAGTGGAACAGAATCGCGCCTGGCTTCAGTTGGCCAAGCTACCGAGTATCTTGGGTAAGTCCAGCGTGCTCCCTCTCTTTAAATCAATTAATAACTCCCATCCTTTCACAGCCCCCAATGTCAGCAAGAAGACCCTTCGCCTGACGGTCAACCGGGAGCAGCTGGGCCAACGAATTGAGGGCTTTGGAGGCGCCTTCACTGGCAGCGTGGCCCATGTCCTCCAGCAGCTGCCCGACGAGCTGGTCGATCAGGTTTACAAGTGAGAAATCCACCATCCACAAAGACTCCTTAGACTCCTTTCTATTCGATTTTACCAGGTCCTACTACCACCGCCACGGCATCGGCTATAATTCGGCACGCATGTCCATCGGCGGCTGTGATTTTGACCTGGAGCCGTGGGCCTACAACGAGCGGCCGCCGAATGACGCCCAGCTGAGCAATTTCACCGCTTTGGATCCTAGAGATCTGCTAAAAATCCGGCAAATGAAAAGGCTAAAGCAGGTGGCCGGCCTGGAAGAGCTGAAGATCATGGCAGCGGCATGGAGTGCGCCTCCCTGGATGAAGTCGAATGGGCGCTGGACGGGATTCGCCCAGCTGAAGCCCGAGTACTACTCGACTTGGGCCCAATACCATCTGAGGTGAGCGAGAACCGAGGTCCGTTGGACATTTCGTCGTGCTCATTAACGTGTTTTGCCAGATTTCTCGAGCTCATGCAGGCCCAGGGCCTGCCGGTATGGGCCATTTCCACTGGCAATGAGCCGCTAAACGGCATCATCGGATTCGTCTTTGTGCAGTTCATGAGCATGGGCTGGACGCCGAGGGAGCAGGTGAGACGGCAGCTGACAATTTATGACCTATAAAAAACCTCAGCCACAAAATTTCCATGCCCACATCAGGCCATTTGGCTGGCCGACCACCTCGGACCGGCAATTAGAAATTCCCCGCAGCGGCGTGTGCTCATCTTTGGCAACGACGACCAGCGCTACACATTTCCGGCCTGGTTCCGCAAGATGAACGAGTCCCGGCCAACTGCCCTGCAGTATTTGGACGGCCTGGCCGTCCACTGGTACTGGGACGACACCTTCGGTCCCGAGCTCATCGACGCCGCCCACAGAGACATGCCGGCCAAGTTGCTGCTCAACACCGAGTCCTGCGTGGGCGACAAGCCCTGGGAGACGCATGGTCCTGAGCTCGGCTCATGGGAACGGGGCGAGCATTACATGCGCGCCTATGCCCAAGACCTGCAGCATCATTTCAACGGTTGGCTGGACTGGAATCTCGTCCTGGACGAACAGGGCGGGCCGAACTACGTGCGCAATCATGTGGATGCCCCGATTGTGGTGAACACTACCAGCCGAGCGGAGTTCTACAAGCAGCCGATGTTCTATGCCATCGGACACTACAGCAAATTCCTGCCCGAGCAGTCCAGGCGCATTGGGGCAGTGTCTTCGGGTCAGGAACTGACGGCCGTGGGATTCCAGCGCCCAGACGGCAGCCTGGCGCTGATCTTGTACAACGGGTAAGTGGCACGCGTGGGTCTCCATTAAGAGAACTACGGTCCGTCTGCAGATCCTGCAGGCGCTATTTTTGTCACTACTTTAGGGCGGTAGTGCCGCTTAAGTGCCTCGCTTTAATTGCATTGCCGAGGCACTCAAGTGCGGCCGTCCAAAAATATTGCATGCGTTTTGTATCTTTATGAATCGCCTGACATGGCCGTCATTTCCTTTGCGCTGTTGCAGGCAAAACGCACCCCTGGACATCGAGCTGAACGACAGCCTCCGTGGGACCTTCCGATTGGGAATTCCCCCGCGCTCATGGCACACTGTCCTTTACAAGTGAGCCGAGCCGAGGGCTTGAAGGTCAGCCAGCTGCCGCACGGATTCCTTAGGGACGGCAACAAATTTTCTAATGTTTACAACTCAACCAGCGCCGGGACACCGACTCAGATGACAGTAGAAGCAAGATGCCTCGTAAATTGGCTGCTCTTCCTTTAAACTTCCTCCTGGGGCATCCTAGAGCAACTTCCTCTGCCGTTCCGACGACGGAAATTTGTCTATGTGAGTCAATTGGCCGTGACGTCAGTCTGCCTTCTTTGGCGTCGGCGTTTCTAAGTCTGTTTACAATGAAAAATCATTGAGCGTTTAGTAAGTGCCCACATCCTCCGGTCTTCGTCCTCCGCTGCCCGCTCAGCCGATGAGGACGGCGACTACAAACGGCGAGATCGGTTGAAGTTGAGTGACAACTGCCAGTCAAGCGGCAACGGCGGCCAAACATTTAATTTTGTTTTCTTAATTTTCCTTATATTTTTTTTAAGTTGTATCTTTTTCTCCTCCTAAATACGAGCTATAAATATGATTGTCAATTGAGTGGAAGCATTTGAATCTGGCCGCACTTTGTGCACAAAATGAGCCGTTTTATGTTGGACTATAAATTTGAAATTAACATGAAACGTTCATAATTCTGTGGGGCCAGCGGTGGGTGTGGCTATTCATAGAGAGCGGGGGACCCCAGCGCACTGATGACGAGCCCAGGAGAGTGAAAAATGGCAGACAGCCACTCAAAACTATTATATCGTTTAATTGAAATGGCGACCGCAATAGGAAATCTCTCCATTTATATATACAGCCAGAATTTTCTTCAAAAATTTCCTCTTTTCACTTGAATTAAAATATTGCAGAGAAATAATATAGAGAAATTTTTCCTTTGATCTTGTAATTCAAATAATAGAAGGAGCTTAAATTAAAAGTAAGACAAACAAACATTCTTTTACTTTATATAAAATAATCTCTGATTTTATATTTTCTATATAAACTTTTAAAACTAGCAGAGCTATAAATATATTTAGAGAGGTTTTTTTTTATTTAATTATAAGCACATAGCTCAATTATATACTCATTAAAAATAATAGAAAAATCAAACAAAAACAAATCGGATGATTGACTGCTGTGACTTTTGGCTTACGTAATTTCTTCATTATTTATTTAGATAAGGATTCGAACTAAAATTAAATTATTTTAGCAATGTCGAAATATATCAGTTGTTTTTTTTATTAATTAAATTACTATATTATTTTACAATTGTTTTATATTCGATTCCTAGAATTTGCGGGGACTCTCCTACCAAACTAACAAGCCAGAAAACTGTGAGAGTTTGAGATCTGATTTCTGTTATGGTTATTTGATTTTAATTGCATCTGTTGGAAAATTCCCTATAGATCCGATTCGAATTCCAAAATCGAATGATGACTCCATCGTTCCCGCTTTCAAGAGGCCACTTGTCAGCATCGGCGGCAGAGCATTCCCCATGTCATCGCATGTCGCCCAATGCCGCCAGGCGGCCGCTGTGTTTACCATAAAAAAGGGGTCCGGTCCCTCGGTCCGACCGGTTGGCCTGGGAGATATAACAACAAAATGTACTTATCAGCGATGAGCGTGTCAATTACTCCAAACACAAGTACCCCTTCCCATTTGCATTTTCATTTACATTTCAATTTCGATCCGTTTTCTCTTTTCTCCGGGCGGGGAGGATATGTGAATTGTGGTTAATGAGGCTCATTATTAATATGGCAACGATATGTTTGTGTCGAGAGCAATGAGCAGAACCAGCCGAGAACAGAGCCGAAGGGAATTTACACGCGCTGCTCCCTTGTCAGCGAGATCAAAGCCCGATGGCCATAAATGTGTTATGAGTTATTGGCCGGAGGGCCAAAATATCCAGAACATAAAAAACACAAACTCGCTGCAGGCAGAGGCGAAAAAATTGAAACTTCCAGCAGATCAGCTTCCTGCAGCGATCATCGTCTTGTTGTCGATGTCAGCTCAGAAAGCAGCCGGAGGCGGGGGCTGAGGCGGTGGCGTGGGCTGTCAGCAGCTGACAGGGCCATGTCACAGCAATTTGCTAGGTGCCGGGGGGACCAGCTAGCCCAGCTCCGTGTCAGCACTTGAGGTTGTAATGCCTTGTGACAGACAGGCAGGCAGACGTGGCAGCCACTCCACTCCAGAGCATTCCGCGCCCGCGCAGGCGATCCTGGCTGTCCATTTAGTGTAGAAATTTATCACGAGCATAAAACGGCGATCGCATTTCAAATGCCGCTTGGCGGCTGTCAGAAGCACTTAAGCGGCCGAGGGGCTCGAGCGGATGTCGGGGAACATTGGATGATTACCCGAAAATGCCAAAGGGAAAGTGCAGCGCCGCACAGGACGCCCCCGCCTCCAGTCCAAATACCAAATGAGTCGATTGAATATGCCGGGGAGTTTCGATAAGATAAGATTAACTCCCTGCAGAGCAGGTCCGCAGGTCCGTCCTGGTTAATCAAATTAGACATTTGGGGCTTATATGCCGCGTAACCACGGCAGCGCCAACATGCGACGCCCCATGTCCCCGACGCTGGCCAAGCTGGCCGAAGAGCAGGTAAACGAGACGCCCGACCGCATCCAGCAGGACCTGATCATCCTGCGGGTGTGGATACGCCAGCAGCCGCATTTGCGGGCCCGCACGGAGGACGAGTTCCTCATAGCCTTCCTGCGGCGGTGCCGCTACAGCCTGGAGGAAACCAAGCGGCGACTCGATCGTTATTTCTCGTTCTATAATTTTTTCCCGGAGATCATGAGCAATCGGTGCGTTACCCAGCGGCTGCTGGACATTAACCGGCTGGGGTGAGTAGCCAAAGAAGCCTTAAAATCCTTTTTAATTTCTTCTAATTGGTAGGGTCTGCCTGTATCCGGATTTGCCGAAGGGGAACAATCGGACTGCGCTGTTCATCGCCCGCTTTGGGCACTTTGATCCCAATCAGTATTCACTGAGAGAAGTCTACCATTTCACCTCGATGAGCATGGAGATTGTGGCCCTGGAAAACGACTACGCCTCCGTGGCGGGCATTTGCGAGATCATCGACTTGGACGGCGTCGACTCGGACAAAATGCGGCGCTTCGACAGAAACCTCTTCCGCAAATGGTGGAATTGGCTGTACGACTGCTGCCCGCTCACCGTCAAGGAGCTATTTCTCATCAATGTCCCCAGGGACATACAGAATACAATTGTCTTTCTTTACAACGTGCTCAGCACGCAGGTCAATTATCCGGTGAGTACCGCATTCCAAATCCCACGGGTTCGATCAAATCACAATCGAGTTCCTTTAGATTCGCGTGCTGAAGTCGAGCGAGGAGTTGCTGGAGCACATTGGGCGGGAGTCCTTGCCGGAGGAGTATGGAGGCACCAACGGCCACATGGGCGAATGCATGGCCCACATGGAGGATCTGTTGAACAGCTACCGTCGCTACTTTGAGCAGGACTGGCGCTATGGAACCAGCGAGGAGCTGCGCTCCGCCGAAATCACCACCTACGAGGCCGAATTCGGGGTGGACGGCTCATTTCGCACTCTCAACTGGGATTGAGGCGGACAACCGGACACACTGCCCATCTGCCCAGGGTAATCTATTAGTTTTACTGCAGTCAGTCATCCAGTGGGGCAATCAATTTAACTGCTGCTCGGGCCTGCCCGATAATAGATAAAAACAGAAAATTGTGTCTGAATTTTATCGCGGGCGGAGTTAATTCGCATATCTGGGCGGGTTCCACCCATTAACCTGGCCCGCAGCCCCTTCGATTAGATTGCGCAGGTTGGCTTGGGGGCTCTGGCGGCTCGCCGAGTTCAGTTGGCAGCCAGCAAGCATGGCAGGTAATGTCATACGCCCGGTTAGCCTCGAGCTGCAGGCAGTGGCCCGCACTGAGTGCAACGAGGAGCAGTCGACCAATGCGGCCCGTGTGGCGGATTTGCGGACGTGGATCGAAAAGTCGCCGCACTTGAAGGCCCGCACAGATTCCCAGTTGCTATTGAGCTTTCTCAGGCGCTGCCGCTTCAGCCTGGAGGAGACCAAACAGCGCATCGATGGCTTCTATGCGCTGCGGAACATTTTTCCCGAGGTTCTTCGCAATCGGCAGGTGGACGATATTCTGCTAGGGCAGTTTCGCCGTGGGTAAGTCAACGTCGAGGTCTCTGACTCACCAGTAAACGTTTCCATTCGCCAGCCTTCACATAATACCAGGTCGGCCGGTGAGTGCGGCCGGGCCTGTGGTCATCATTTCGCAGTTTGCCAAAGTCGATCCCAAGAAATCGAATCCTCGGGAGGCGTTCAAGCTGCTCTTCATGCTGCTCGAGCTGCTGAGCTTGGAGTCGGATAATGCAGCCATTTCGGGGCTGTTCTATGTGGTCGATGCCCGCGATGTCACCGTGGAGCAGGCCATGCAATACGATCCCTTCCTATTGAAGAAAAACTTCACCTACGTGAGCCAGTGCATCCCTCTGCGGTTCGTGGAGATTCACATGATCAACATGCGCCGCGAGGGCCTGGCGATTCTGAATTTCGTCACCTCGTTCATGCCGCCCAAGTTGCCGTGGAAGGTAAGCTAGCCACATTACAAGATTTTCAGCTGTCTTATCAATTTCTTGGCCCTTTAGTTTGTGGTCCACAAGAAGGCCGAGGACCTGTACGAGCATTTGCCACGCGAGGCCATGACCATTGAGTACGGCGGCAGCAACGGCTACCAGGCCGAGGCCTTGGACTACTGGGAACAGAAACTGCTGGCCTACAAGCAATACTTTGCGGAGGACTCGCAGTTCGGGACCAATGAGAAACTGCGCGTCGGCCTGGCCAATGTGTGGGCCTCGGCGACCGGTGAACTGAGCGGGCTGAGCGGCTCCTTCCGCAAGTTGGAATTGGACTGAAGAGGCTGGGATTCGTTGATGTGTTTTGTGTTTTATTATAGCTATTTTTAAAATTAGATTTACAATATTTTTAAACTAGAAGAAATCGACACTGGAACTTGTGTTCGGCCTGGGCGCAGGCCTCGCCGTATACCGCGTATCCTGCGGAGGGCCACTGGCTGGGGGTGTTGGGGGCTTTCTACTTAAAACTAAACAGACAATTGAATGCTAAGTGCTGCACTTTTGCTTGAAGTTGGCGTACAGGGAGGACGGCGCCTGCGTGCCCATCCGCTTGCCCAGCGAACCACTCGAATTGGCGGGGGCGGCTGTGGAGGTGGAGGAGGGCGGCGTCGTGTGTCCTGCCCCTGTGCTTATCGCACTGCCGCTTTTGTTAATGCTCTGCACGATTAAGTTCAGGCAGTCTAGACTCGAACCGTTGCCCGTTGTCTCGAAGTCTAGAAGATATCAAAAAATTCAATATTAGTTATGGGACAATCTTTGACTAAGAATCTTTCAAGCAACAGTCGATTTAATACTCTATTTTAAGATAAGCTCTTTGGGCTTTATGTTGTCTACTAATCCAGATATATTGGGCAACAAACGCAGCTCCAATTCTACTAGATTGCAAAATATTTCTAACTACGAAACCCTCAACGACTTCCCTCTCGACTTCACCCTCTGTCTATCATCTCTTGTGTTTTAATTTTCTCATTTGATCATTTATAAGCATAATTCCTTGGATTGCATTCATTTCCATCTCTACTTTTCCTTCTAAATAAATTACATAAGCCAGGTCTTCGTAATGTTTAAATTCTCGAATAGCCGCAGGAGTTGAAAATAATTTCTATTTATTTGAATTGCATTAATGCAACGTACCAGTGAATTGTCCATACTTCTCCATGTGCTTGTTGTAGAAATTCAACTTGTCCTCCAGATAGGCACCGGCATAGGAGCCCTGCAAACGAAAGAATAGATGGTGGGGGATTGCGAGATAAGTGAGACAATAAATTACGGCAAATACGACAAAAGCAAGCTAAAGTGTCTGTCTTGAGCGGAGAGGCAGGGGCAGGTCTGTTGTCATTTATGCCACGCAGTGTCACTCAAACTGCAAACCAAAATGCCACAAAATGCCCCCAAATCGGCTCGGCTAGGAGGCCAATTAAAATGCAGTGAACCCGCGGACGGCAGCCCGGCCAGCAAGGGCAACAATGCCCCCACCTAACGGCATTGTGTGGCGCGGCTCTGACGCACTTGCCACACTTATTAGCAATCGGATTCCTTTGCCATTCGGACGCATACGCAGACGACAAACAGATGACGGGCGGGCGCAGGCGAACTGTCGTCCGTACGGTCTCGGGCGGGAAATTGCAATGCGTAATTAGAATGAAAACCGCACAAAGTAATTGCCTAGCACTACTGGGTGGTGAAGGCAGCGACGTTCCCCCCTACCCATCCAGCCCAGCCAAATGAGCTGCTAAGATTTGCACAGTTTGCCGCCGACGTCGCCCAGTCTGCCGGCCGTAGTCGTTCGCTCGCAGGATTCGTTGTCGGCTACCGAATCCAGACCCCGTCGACGCAGTTGTCTCTTTTTCTCCTGCCACCCAAGTCGGTGCAGGGCATGCAGATTTGTGCACAATTTGTATGCTTTTATATTTTTAGTGAGTGTCATCGGACATGGAAAAGAGAAGGCAAATGAACGCCCCCCAGCACAAAGAATATTTTATACGCTTTACCGGACAACATCGGCAGATCATGTAGAGGCGGGGACTATAAACGGATTCCCTAAAACAAGCTATGAAACGACTAACCTCTCGCTTTTGTGAAATAGGTAAGCGATGGATAGAAATACAGATAATAAGGTAAAGAGACCAGAAGGATGACGAAAGATTCTTCCTATCACTCATCCGAAATGCGATCGCCGTTCACACAAATTTGGTAAACTCTGTCGCATGCACTTGAAGTGCAGGGAATTCAAGTAGCAGACAAAACAGAGGGCATTAAAAAACTCACACTGCACTTTTATAAAGCGATTTATCATTTTTTCAAGTGTTTAGTGACACTCAGCACCACACTCCCAGCCAGCGGACACATGGAGGCATTTGAGTTCTTTCGACTGTAGATTCGTGAGTTGGTTCTCGGCCTCCAGCTCCCAGATGTTTTCGCTTTCGCTCTCATCTCAATGAATAGCCCACTTAATCGGCAGTTGCTCATTGCCGGATTGCAGTCATTAAGAACTTAAGCTGCTCAGCATTTTTTCGCGGAAGAGCCTGCCAGGCCGAGTGGCTTGCCGGTTGCAACGGAAGCGGCAGCTTTAAAAATAACACCGTGTTCCTTTGAACTCGGAAAACCTTTAGGAAAACCCCTTCATTCCACCTCAGCTTGCATTCCTTAATTAGCCGGAATTTTCTGTTTTGCGGTTAGCGAATGCCGTCGCGGCTCTCCCAGCTTATTTGTCCTTGCATGTCACAGAATACGATTTCGGATTGACGTCAAAAGAACAAGAAAGCCAAGGTGAGTGGGCTCTGCTACCACTGCGAATAAGCGTTTTCGCAGGAAATTCAGTATTAAGCTTAAAATAAATTGGACCTTAATTTGCTCAAAGAGAATTATCCGTAAATAGCAAGGAAGCCGGCAGGAACGCAGCGCCAAACGTCAATAACTTTCTGAGCTGCGTTTTTCATTGCAGAGAAATATTAAAACAGTTTCGTTAAATTCTTTAAAAGATATAAAATTAATCAGGTATTGGTATTGAAATTTCTTTTAAATCAAATAGCTTTAAATTTGAATAAGGATTCTTACTGGGAAGGCCGGAAAACTAGACTAATTGTCCGATAGTTGCTTGTTGACTGGAAAGCTTGGCTGCCTCCTCGTATACTCAATCTTCCACGAATGTTGAAATGGAAAACTTAATGGCAGTTGCTTTTTTGGAAGAATTCTTAAATGCTGCGATTTATTAATGACAAACGCAGTTTCGTGATGGGACGAGGAAAGATAGCGCGATGCTCCCGACCAAAAAAAAAAAAAATAGAAAAGGGCAGGCGGCAACTCCAGACCGCCACCCGCTCGCCAATAGATGGATGGCTTGTCAGCCTCCAATGCATTTTAATGTCTGGCGACTGGCGGGTTGCCAGTTTTCAATCAAAACTACGTGCATTCGCTTTGGACCGCGCGGCGAGCGGCCCGAGGGGCCACATTAATATCTGCCAATGCCTGTGCCGATGCGCCGACGCGCCGGGGGCAAAAAAGACCTCAGAAATATGCAAAGTTTTATGGTAAATTAACAAATTTGTCCATTAAAACGCGAGGAACTGAAACAAAGTGCATGGAAGAAGGATTACAGCCACCCCACGGCCCCTCTTCTCGCAGAATCGCCGAGATGTTGCCGTAATTGTTGGCGATTTGTTGGCCTGTCATCCACGGGCCACAGGCAACACCTTTCGTTTCCCGTCTGCACCGCCGTGGTCGCCGGGAGGAGGGCAGGGGGAAGAAAGTACAAGGCAAGTGTGAGCGAGTTGCTAGGGTTGTCATGTTTTTCCTGGGCGATTTGTCAACTGCCAGCGATCACAGATATTTCCCGAGTCCGCTGTCCGTCCGTATTATGAAATAGGCAGGGGCCCCATCGAAAGGGGGGACCGAAGGTATTTTGTAGTGCCATGCGCCATTTGAATGGGCCGGGCCATTCGAATTTGTTATAATTAATTTACAACACGATTCTCGTTTTTATAGTTCGGCCGATCGGCCCAAAAAATTGAACCATTTGGAGGAGTAAAAGGAAATTTATTTATTGCAGCAGCAACCACACAGCCGCTGCTGCCGGTCGCCTCTGGAGCCCTCCATAAATTTCCACCTCTTCGTTGCCAGAAAAGAGGGTGGGAGGATGGGAAGGAAAGGGCGTGCTGGGCGGTCGGAAGAGGCGCTATTTATTTTGTATTAATTTTGAGAATTTTCTGGGACTTTACGCCCATGTTTCCGATGCTTTCGCTTGCCCGCTCCCCCACTCCCCCGATAATTCATAATTTTTCGGTTGGAGATCCCACCCCGCTGATTAAGTCGGACGGACGTCAGCGGGCTTAAGAAAATTACGGTCGTCTGTGTGTGCCTCACGGAGGCAACGCTGTCGATGGCAATGCCGAGCTGGCTGGGTATTTCTATTCTATTTTCATGTCGCTTTCCCCCCGCCCGTGGGGGTTCTGGGTGTTTCGGATTTTCGGATGTTTTGGGGCGACACCGAAAGATCTACCAGATTTTGATGAATGTGCGACGCGTCGCTTGAGAAAAATGTACGAAAACGAAACGCTGGCCATGCGTGCGGTTTTTACGAGAAAATAATTGCGGAACCGTCCACGAAAGCCCCGGCAAATAAAGCTACAAGTTTTTAAAAATAAATAAATATTAATTGGCATGTAAAACTCACCAGATAATCCGACTGCCCACCTCCCCCCGACGCCGATGTCTTCCCGCTGAGACTCTGGCCGAGATGGTCGCCGTCTCGCGTGGGCGTTGTTTCCTTAAAATGAAAAGATTTTTTTCTGTTTTGAACACAATTCTCGACAAGATGAATTAGCTTGGTGGTTTGACTACCTGCAGCAGATCCTCCAGACTTTCAATATACTCGATGGCGTTGCGCAAGATTTCCACTTTGGGCAGGCGCTGGTTGGGATTCGACGACGTGCGGCGTTTGAGGACCTCGAAAGCCTCGTTGACCTAAAATTATAGAGAACCGCGATGAAACGAAGACGAGGCCAAAGTTATGAGCACTGTCATCAATTCCCAGTCATCATAATCATAGAAATCCATTAGGTGTGTCATAAAATCTAAGGCTGCCAGTCGGGCGGTCGGTCGGACGCTCGGTCGCATTCTTTTTTGGGGAATCGGTCGGTCGGTCGGTCGTATCGTAAATATGGCGTCTTTAAGTGGCTCTTTAATAAAACATATTTTAAATTAAATTGGGCATAAAGTTAAAACAATTTAATTGTTAGAAGCGCCCACTCGCGCCCCCTCCGTCCACCCACCCCAACCACCCGTTTTACGACTCCTCCCCGATCGCCGCCTCATTAATGAGTGCGGAATGGGGCCGTGGCTTGTAGGGGTAAGGAGTAGTGATCCATAAAATGGCCCCTCGTAAAATCCTGCCAACTCCCCAGCCCAGCCAACAGCTGGCCGAGGGCACTTGCCGCCTCCTTGGGTGGCTGCCTGGCTGGCTGTAAATTTCGATGTTGTCGTTGTCTTCGTCGGCCTGACATTTATGCCCAGCGATGTGTTAATTTCCCTAGACCGCAACAAAGTTGCAAAACTCGAAGCCGCCCGCCTCCTCCTCACCTTGCGCAGCCGCCTGCGTTCGCGCATCGTAGCCGCCTTCCGGCGGTCCACAGTCACGCTCTTTTTCTTGCAAGCCTTGCAGGCCCAGGCCAGGCAGGGGCGCGAGGACTGCGCCGACGCACAGACCAGGGGGGCCAGGACATGCTCCTCGGAGCTGAGGCTGTTTTCGTCATCGTAGTCGGTGGTGTAGATAGGCGAAGGAGTGGTGTTCAGGTGGTGGCTGAGGTGGTCCGCGGAGCCGTCCTGCTGGCCGCTGTAACTGCAGGCGGCGTTTTCGCCGACGGCATTGAAGCGTTGGAAGAAATTCTGCAAGGCATGCGGGTTGTGGTGGCCGCCGCCGCTGCCGGCACTGAGCATGAAGTTTCCGTAGTCCTGGCCGTATTCCTGTTTAATGCCTGGTGAGGACAGAAGTCCATTGGCGGAGTTGTATTTGGTCATTTCGAGGGAGGCGCGAAGTTGGGGGAAGGCCGAATTTCACAGTCACCAGCACTTTCTCTGTCACTTTTGCGGGAGAACCGATCTCAGTTTTTTTTTTGTGGGTAGGTTAAGTGATCCTGCCGAATACGCGACCGACGCCCGCGACAATCCCGACACTTTTGGTTGACAATTTTCGAGAAATTATGCGCGCCACCGCCGTCGCCGTCGCCGCCCGTCCGCTCGACTGCTGGGGGCGCGCGCTGCGATTTGAGTGGCTGGGGGAGCCTCGAGTGCTCTTAGGCGGTCGTTCGAGTGGCTTTCTAAAAATAACGAGGGCCGCTATTAGACGGCAGCCTTCTAACATCAGGACGCTCTTTTGGCCAGGCCACGCCTCCGAAGATGCTGAGCGCGGCGCTCTCGGGCGGAGAGAAAAGCAAATTTACGATCGGTCTTTTTTTTGGATGCTGAAATTGAAATCGAAATTGAAATGGAAATTGGTGTTTTCGAAAGGCTTACCGGCCGTCCAAGTGGAGTTTATTTATGGGACGATGGACTGAAAAAACAAAGCCCCCGAAATTCTCGGATCGCAGACAGGCAGGCGATGCTACCTGAAAATCCCCACTGCTTATAAATTAGATCCGAGGAAAACAATTCGTTAATGTGACACTCTTAATAGGGGGAGACAGCCCGCCCGCCCGTCCGCCACCCCTCGACCCATTTTCTTTTATTTCCCTCACAACAAAAAAATAAATATAATTTCTTCTCTCTTTTCAAATTTGTTTATTTATCGCTACTCAAACAGAATATATTCGTATGGAAATCGCCTCTAAATCTTCTCCGAAAGATATTGTAAATCTTTTGTCTTATGGCTTTCGCGGTTTCCTTCCTTCCATCTATCCATCCATTCATCTGTCTTATCCTCCTTCTATTTGTGATTTTTGGGCTTTCTATTTTAATTCAATTCTTTGGTTCCACTCTCGGACGGTGCTCGTCGTCGGGATGCGGTGATAAATGTTTTGTTTTGATTCCATTTGATTGTATTTTGGCTTCCCTGATCGACGGGGGTGGAGGCCTTCGAGATTTGTGTGATTCGTCCTGGGAATATCACAAATTTCATTTCTTATCGCCCATTAGCGCGTGTGTGAAATGTGAAATTCGAATTGTTTGATTCTCGAAATGCCCCCAGGGAGCCAAAGGTTAGTTTTCGTCTGAGTTTATGAGGGGCCGGACTCGTTGGGGATTGTGGCTGGGGTGATATGTGGGCTGGGCCCTCTAGAGAGTGCAAAATTAAAAAGATTTTTCATCATTTTCAGTCTCTATAGAGAATTCGGAGTCTCTGAAAAGCGTCAAATAATTATAAATTGTTTTATCGGACTTGGGTTCCCATTTATCAATTGGAAAATCTAAAAATCCGGCGAACGGAGCTGTCATTTTTAATATAAATAAATAAAATATCCTATAATCAAATTAATTTACTAAATAATTATTTATTTTTGTTCATCACGTTAATATTTTTAACACCATTTCATTAATTGAAATTAAATCAAAGTCCGTCGTTGGCACTTTATATTGGCGCTTTATATTGTTGCAAGCCTGGCACTGGCCCAGGATCTGCACCTAACCGATTATAGTCTTTATCTGTTCTGTTTCTGGGCCATTTCTGTTTTGCTTTACTCGTTTGAAAGAACAAAAAGGCGCGTTAAGAGAACTAATTTTTGAAAATTAACACGACGCCATCTCGCGTTGGACAGATGTGCGATAATTTCGTCAGTGCTTGTGGATTTCCCACAGGCGCCATCTATCTTTTAAAATAAGCAACTTATTTTTAGCAAGTTGGCAGGTCAGTGGATAGATATTCCCTGTATTCTTTGAAATACTGGCAGTATTTGAATTTAAAAAAGTTTGAAGGGTAACCTCCAATAAAAATATATTTTAATTATGAATTCGGTTTGTTAATTCCTCAGATATAAACCCAATATCCTTGCTTCTCATTTCCGGTCCGCATATCCTATGGCCAAAATTCAATTACCATAACAATCCCCTTTTTAGGACACGTAGGATTCCCTCCTCGCGGTTTAAGGCCCAGCCTGGTCCGCCATCGGAACTTAATTAGCTTGTCGGGGCTGATAAGTTTTCGGGAGGCATCGAGCTATTAGCCCCAAAGGCCAATTGCCGTCAACACCTGGCAGCATTTTGAACAGCTTGTGGTCCCCGCAGACACCAGCCGACAATTAGATTTTCTCCCACTTCTCGTTTGGCATTTTCACTAATTTCATTTGTTCATTGATTATGCAAGCAGGAGGAAGCGCCGCCCAAGCCCGGCAAGGACAGGACAGTGGACATATCGAAATCTCCATTAGGCCAAGAGCCGTTCAGGCCCAACCAAATGACCATTGCCAATGATAAGTAATGATTGGATATCATCAGCACCGACGAAGGGCCCCGGACGAAGGACAAAAGTGCGTGAAAAGTTTTGGACGAGGTGCAAACAAGAAACGAAAACGGCCCCATCAGTCAGCCACTTGGCGATGGGAAATTTCATTGATTTCGAATTGAATGCCGCCCCGGGCGGAGGCGCTGTCACTGGCAGGACTTGCCCAGCGGGAGAAGCTGGCCATCTCACCTGAGCGGCCACGGGCAGTGGGTGATGGGGGCCATTCGAAGGGCCATTTCGGTTTCCTTTCTGTTTTGTTGTCACTGTTTTGATTACCGCTGGCTGCCGCCCACCCAGCCAATCTGCCCCAGCGAATGACACCAACACAGTTACACTTGTCTCGCCCTTGCCCTCGCCAATGTCTTCATCTGTCGGGCACTTTAAGTGCCCGTGTCCTGTGCCGTGTCGTAATTTGGGCACACATTCCTTGTTTATTTTTTGTTTTCATTTGACATATGCCAGGCAATGGGCAAGACGAGGAGCAGCTGGCGAGCTTGTGAGTGGGAGGGAGGGGAAGCGGACGGTGGTAGGAAAATCAGGGCCTCGGGTCCTTTTACTGCAATCGAAATGAAATCAATTTAAAATCGCATAAAACGTTTGCCTAAACAAAAGCCGAGCTGGGCGGCCAGCACAACCGACCCGGAGCCGAAGCGGATTTAAATTTATGCTCAATAAATTTTTTGTTGATTTCCGGCAATGCGACGTCTGCCCTCCCAGCCGGCCGTCTGTCGGGACAGCTGAAGAGAACGGAGTACGCGCGTGGATGAGCCATGAAAATGCGGCGTTGCATAAATTATAGCCACCTCCTTGCCCCTTGCCCCGCGCACCGCCCACACGTGTACAACAAAATGCCGGAAAAACGCTACCTTTTGGGAAAGTTATTATTGCCGCATTTTATGCGTGTTTGTTCGACAGTTTGCCCCTCCCCCCGGGCGGGTAGGGAAGCATCGATCCACATCCTCGAGGCACCAGTTGGCCGGGCAAATGATGTTCAAATGGCCCGAAGTTTTTTAGACCCCGCTAAGCCGACAAAGGCAACTCGAAGCCGACGCAGTGGATGTGGCATGCGGCTGCGGTTGCTGTAAAGTAATAAAGAGAAACAGATTTTGAAACCGTTGCCCGACACAATCCAATTTGCCACCCACAACTGAAAAGGTAGGCCGGTGGGTGGCCAGCCGACTGGCAAATCAAGTGGTTGTTTTTAACCCACCAACGGACATGTCAACAACTCAGGTGACGCTCCACAAAAAAAGGAATGTGTGATTGAGGAGGGGGGCCGGAATTCCAAGAATTTCCTGCCAACCTCTCAGGTGGCAAGTTGAAGAGGGCCCATCATTTATGCAACATTTTTCGGGCTTTACTCCGCTCAAAAAGTTTTATGACTTTGATAAATTAAATTGAGCGTAGCCGCTCGCTCGTACCCCCGACATGATTCATATGCATCATCAAATCCTGGGAAGTTTTCTGGTTGGCTCGCTCGCCCAACGGCTAAGCGGGCTTAGCATTAAAACCGTTTATGGTCAATTGAAACGCCAACGCATCGAAATGTTATAAAATTTCATAATCGCGCGACGACCCAATGGCCCAGGGGCGGACAATGGGGAAAGGACTTTCAAGTTTGTTTTCCGGCCAACGCAGCAAAACCAACAACAAAGCCAAAGAATTCCCCTGCGTGCGGTTGCAGGCAAAGACCATCAAAAAATATGCCCCATAAATTATGTGCTTTGTTTTCAAGCCGCGCCCTCGACCACAGCCCCCATCCGCCCGGCCCCGTCTCAATGACGAATTAAGCGTATTAAACTCTCTTAAATTCTGGCCAAAAAGGCGGCCCGTCCTGGCCCCGTACCGATTGCCGTTTGTCATAAACGTAAGTGGTGCTTAAAATGAATTATGCGATGTTTTCGCTTGTTCTTCTGGCGGTTATGATCGGCTCGGATTTGCCAAGGGAAGGTTAGAGGGCCGAGGCCGAAGTGTGTGTGGTTGAATGAATTGAATGCTAATTTCTGGTCATTATCCAGGCCCATTTATCTTGGTTATCATTGAGTTTCCTCTCCATTTCGATTGTTTTGAGCCTATCGAAAATGAGACGCTTAATTAGTTCTTTCCATTCTGCGATTTTCAAGGGCTTTTCGGTGGCTCGCGCAACAGGTGGCCATGAATATCCAATGCCTGGTCGGCTGGTGTCCTGAGATTTGTCTCTTAATTTGCAGCTGGCATTCATTTAATTTCAGCTGGCAATTCGTTTAGTAAGTTTGCCGTTGCTAACCTTTCCCAAGAGCTGATTGGAACATGAAGTAAGCCTAATTTGTTTGCCCATTGACCAATTGGCCCGAATTAGCATTGGTGATTTAGAGCCCGAGGTGGGCTGGCAAATTGTGCATAAAATTCATGCAAATAAGCGATGGTCTCGTTTGCATGCAGCTGTCCGCCTTTCATTTGCAATTTAGCTAAAATAAAATCAACAAATTAAATGACAAAATAAATTCACCAGTCTTTGCCTTCCTCGTTTCTCCTGCCGCTACTCGTCGTGATTAATTCCGTGCAACACATTGGATGCTAATGCCCAAATGAAATCAACAGCTGCTAAATTTCTACAACAACACTTTCCTTGCCAGCCAGCAGGTAAAAGGGGGCAGAGGGTCGGGGGGACTTACTAAAATATGAATTTAATTAACATTAATTGCGAGCGCATTTCTCGTTCACACCTGAGGCCGCAGGACGCCCAGAGAAACGAGCGGCAAAACCGTCCAGTTAATTGCAAATTGCGAATACGCCGCGTGGGGGGCTTGGGGTTTATGGTTAAAGTTTTACCAGCTTCATGATCTTCTGAATTGGTCGGCCAAAGTTCGTCCTCAACGAATGTCCTCTTTTGCTTCAGATTTCGGACTTTTCTAATTCAATGAAATCGCTGCACGTGTGGCGGCTGGGCGTCTATCTGGGTGGCTCAATCAGGTAGACATAGAATCCCTCTTCAATTTCCTGTAGGAATGACTTCGGCCCGGTTTAAGTTGCAGTCCGAAATCACAACAGCAACAGGCAAATATGATTTGGCATCCCCACATCCTGAACGTACTTCATATTCATTACACATTCGCACCGTCGGACCGGCGATTAGGTGGGCAGGACACTCGCTGTTCATTTTCAATTCGTTTAGTGGGTCACTTGGGCGTGCGGGTCAAAAAAACAAACTGGGCTCCACGCTCCCGTCTACAGTCCGCAAAGCAAACAGCGGCACGTGCGAATCGCGGCCAGGCTGCCCCTGACAGTGCGATTGCGGCGGCTGCAGTTACATTTGAAGTGACCGCAAAGGAAGCCCCAGGACCGCACACCTGCACATTAATTTGCGGTTGTTTTGGCCCGTGAACAGGACGCCGTGCGCTGCTTATCCCGTCGTCAACGGCGGGCAGCCAACAGCCCACCAGGAGGCGACATTATAATCAGGAAATTTAGACATTGTTGGCTTACGTGCAGAATGATATTTGAGTAAGATAATCACATTAATCCCGGCATATCGCCAGCGCACACAGCAATGAGAGGGCAACGATATTTCTCAAGCTGTTTCCCTCCCACCCATTCCACTCGGCGGCCTGTTTAGCTCGCTTTCAAGTCAGCCTCTGGCATTTGTGTAATAAGCTTACCTGTCGTCGCCACCAGCATGGGAAAAGGAGAAACGAGCTGGGTTCGTGGCTGCCTGGGCGTCCTTTACATGCGGCTGTTTCTCTGTTTGTTCAGCACCCACGCGCTTGGTTTTTATACTCGTTCGTTATTTGTGCTGCTTGCCATTAACTCGTCGATGGCTGGGCAGGCGGGGCGCGGTGGCCGCATGCAACCAGGAAGCACGCACAGTCGCCCCAAACGAGGCGTTGATTTTAAAAGAAGCGATGCGATTAGTCACTTTATGGGTAAAAAGGCAAACACAATGCTTGCGCCAGCCAAGGAGTCAAGGAAGCCGTCGACTGGCTTAAGAAGCCCCAGCAATCTAAGATCCTGTGAGGCAAAGAGTGTTTAAGCGAGGCTAGGAAGGAGCTTAAGGAAACGCGCCTGTTCACCTAGAAAACTGCCAGGGATATTTGTAGAAAGATTTATTAACGATCGGTGGTTTTTAAACCGCCTCCGAGCGGCGTGAAAAGCTCGCAAAAATCCCATACGCAAGACCACATATTGAAGATCCCGAGTTGCCTAATTGAGTGCCGTCCAATCCACAACGAAGCGCCCTAATCGCATTAGTTACCTGCCGCCCCAGTAGACCATCCGTCCGCCCTGCAATGTCCTTGCAACCTGGCCGCCTGCTCCAGTCGCCACTTACTGCTGGTCGGTTGCGTCCTTACCACTTCATTGGTGTGGTTTGCCCGGCAGTTAGCATAAAAAATAAAAACATTCTCGCCCGCAACGGTGCAAAAAGGGGAAGAGGAAAAATCCGCCACTCAAATCGCCAGTGACAGGTGCTGCGGCCAGGGGCGGGCAGCGGGGCAATCGTTGGAAAGGAGCTGATGGCGAAACGAACTGCCAATGAAATTGGGCACGGATGGGTAACCAATTCATTTTGGCCCCACAAAATCCTCGCCCGATCCACCCGCTTTGCTCGCTTTGATTTTGTTTGTTTGTTTCGCATTCACGGGTTTTCCAACGCATATAAATTATTCCCATTCCCATTCGCATTGCAATTTAGATTCGCACTCATCTCCAGCTTTATTTTAAAGCAGAGTTTTCCTCCTGTCAGCGAGTGGGAGGCAACATATGACCCGCCTGTATCCTGTGTCCTGCAAGCTTAACATTTATTTTCCCTTCTCTTTTGGCAGCTGCAGAGAGTTGGCCCAAGGCTGGGCGTTGGCCAAGGGGGCTGATCGGGCCACCTTAATCACTCGCCAAATACGGTAAATGTTGCGGGTGGAAAGTTGAACTTTTTATGGATTTTTTTCCTGCCGGAATTTATGGCGCATCATCAAAACAACAAAAAAGTGGAGCTGAAAGAAAACCAAAGGCAAACATTGTGGCCAGCAGCAGGGGCAGCGACTCAGGGGCTTGGGCACGGGGGTGTCGAAGTGCACCGCTTGCCGCACAGCCACTCGTTCGTGTCGGCGCGTTAATTGAAATTCGTGGATCCCCAGGTGAGCGGCATCGACAGCCAAGGGCTCTGGCTCCGCCCCATCCTCTTGTAGTTTCAGTTACGGGTTCTCTTACACTTAAGTATCCCGCCCGCCTGCTCCCCCGCCCCGGGCGCATTGGATGAGAGCCTCGAATTGATTTACGCGTTGTTGTGGTGTCCGGGCTGTGGAGGCAGCGCATACGCTGGGTGGCGGCAAGTGTGGCATGTGATAACAATGAAATCAAGATGGTTTAATGTCGATGACTTCAGCTCAGACAACAATCTAACGTTCGAGAGTACGACAATCTGCGGGGAAATATTTTCAGGATCGCAGCGCACAATTTACAAGGTATTCGTAATCTTAATAAAACTCTTCATTGATTCCTTATGTTGGTTGTCCATCTATTGCTCTTCTTAGGCATTCCAGTCTGCGTTTGATTGTCAACTTTAAGCTTGCCTTCTGTACGATTACGGAAAACCCGTGAAGCCTGAATGCAATCAAGAATTAGTGGATCTCCGATAGATAAAGCAAGAGGTGAGTATTTCTGCCTCTCCTGAATCTCTCTATTTCTAAATGTGGAGGACGGCTTCGCCGCCAAGACGCCAGCTAGAAATCCTGGGGTTCAGTTTCTTCGGCAGCCTGTCACTCGTACGTGCCAACAAGTGGCGTCTTCCCCCACACACGCAGCACACAGAAACTTCCGCATCGTAGACTCACACACGATGCCATTCAATAGTTAAAGAGACTGACAGGCGGATGGGCGGGGCAAGAAAGCCGGATTTCCGTCCATCTCGTTTATTAGATCAACCAAAGTTGGCAAAATCCAGCCAGCGTAAAGTTGCAGTTTTTGGCTCACCAGCTGACCTGGGAAGCCCTCCACGCCGACTTAGCCCTGTTCATGTGAGGCAGGATATGCAAATGTAATCAGTGCCCCAATTTGATGTTTTTTCAATTCATCCACAGGCCGTGTGCGTGTGCGCTCGACTTTTATGTCTACTTGCATTCGTTTATGCGCGTTTCCTCCCCTCGGACTTGGTATGCAGAACTCCAAGTCCATGCGATAAGAAATCCAGCCATAAAATCTGTGTGACCAGCACACCTGCCGCCGCCAAGGACGAGGAGGGCAACTCCACCTCAATCAGCATACGAGAGTTGGTGGTGCGGGGAATCTGTAAACATGCAAATTAGTTTATGCAACGCTCCTTGGCTTCACGTGGTCCAGGGTGTCCAGTGGCGCGGACGACAAAGGGAAGTTGAAATTTTTTTTCGATTTCCCATTCTCTGGCCTGGCCTTGCAATCGCTCAGCGCCTTCGCCCCCGAATCTATCTGCCTGTCGAAGACAGAAATCCGTTAACCATAAACGTCGCCCGGAGTCAAAGGAGTAGAAAATGTTGATGGGCTTCCCTTTGAAATTTTAAGGTGGCCCGTGCAACAGACACTTTTTGGATATTCGCAATATCCCCTCCCAAACAAACACTTTTTATGCATTTAAACTCGAAATTGCATTTGACCCGTCGGCCTCTGATGGCAGGAAATTAGTTTAAAGATCTCAGGCGAAACTTCAATGAACAGGAATTGGATTTACCCAGCGAATTGCATTTTTCCGCAATGTTGATTTGGACGATTCAAACTCGGAGTTCGTCAGACTCGAAACTTAATTCAAAGCTATCCTGCCGCGTCAACAAGACCAGCAATTGACCCGTCCTCCCCGAAAAAAAAAACATGAAATCCATGGCTGGCTGATTTGTAAAGCCAATTGAAGTGTTTAATCGGGGCACAGGCGAGGCCAGCCAAGGAGGCGTTAGTTATAATTGAATTCCTCCATTTAATTGGAACTGCACGCGCTGACGGTTCATCAGAAACAGGACGTCAACCGCCCGATCGCCTGCCCCGACTGCAAACAAACTGCATAAATATTATTGAAAGCCAGCCCACCGAGCAGAGCCACTTAAGCGCCCCAGACAAGCACCACTCGTGCACACCTGCCAGGGGAAGCCAATTTCATCAGCAGTTCCCCGGCGGCCACAACAAGGACCTCCCTGTCTCGGTGGCTCGGCTTGTGGAGGATAGCCTGGTATTTTTTTTGCTAATTTGAGGCAACACATAAAAAGAAAATTGAGAAAGAAAAAAGGACACAGACGAAGGGCCACTGGCTAGTCTAATTGCCCTGGCGGCTAACGAGCGCCGGACGCTGATGTGGCCGATTTGAGCGATGCTAATGCCCGGCAAGCTGATGGGACCGCACCGATTTTTGGCCAGGTGAACAGCCGTCGGATCTACTAAATGAACCGCAAAATTTGCAGCTGGCCTGCCGGTCAGTCGGGCAGCTGAAAACCTACTTTCCATAAAAGTTTACAGCCACATTAGCTGGTAATTTGAAAAGGATCGGGGGCTCTCTGGCAGCCGCTTGTAATCGCAGCTATGTCTGTATTATCTCCAATTGACAGGATAAAGTTTGGGCCGTGCAATTGCCTGGCATAAATTGGCCGGCGTCAGCGCCACACGCACAATTGGCCGACTTCCCGGCCGCCCGCTGGGGCTTGGCAATATTGCTGGCCAGTTGTATTTGCCGCCTGGGCGCCTCGCAGCCTTATTTGTATTTAATCGCGGCTTCCGATTCAGTGGAGCCCCCAACCCCGAACAGCATGGGTCCATTGCCAGTGGAGTGAAAGGGGCGCATTGCGTTCGTCAGTCAGAAAAGGAATCGGGCTTTAATTTCCTGTCGCTGCATGCAATTCCATGTGACCTGCGCGACTTTTGCTTTGCCTCCCAGACGGTGTCTTCCTCATTGCCAGGCCATTTCCGCTTCTGAGGTTAACCCGAACCGACCCTGCGTCTGGTGCACACACACAGCCCGTTCATTCCGAGCAGTTTAAAGCTTTCGCATTAGGCTGGCGACATTTACATTCGAAGCGGCGGGGCATGGCACGGAAATTGAGCTCGAAGGCGGGGCGGCCGCCCAAAAACAACAGAACTCAATGGCGCTATGAGTAAAGCGGAAATCGAGGGTGAATGGCGGGCGATGTAGGCCGACTCCTCACCGCCTTGCGGTATGCAATAAAAAACAAATGTAACGCAAAATGTTATTACGCATACGCCGAGTGGGCGGCGGGCGCTGGCCGCGTCGCCTTTACGGTTCGTCTGGGGTCCTGACTCCATGGCCCGAGGCTCTTAAAATGCCATTCTTTGCAGCTGCGACGCGCCATTGTTTCGGCTTTAAGAAGCCGTGGACCCCTTTGACTTTGACTGCAGGGCGAGGTGACGGAGTTCGCGTGGTTTCATTTTTAATCGGCTGTCTGTTTGATTTGCATCCGCCCCGAGCAGCTGCGGCGGACACGCCCACTGTGTTGAGCATTTAACAAGCCTGTCGGCACACATTTAGTCCTTTGATTGATGCACTTCGGCCTTTGTGAATGCTGGGCGGCGCTCAGCCTGTCGACAAAAGGTTCAAGTTTTCAATAAACTTTCCCCCGCAGGCTGGCGTTGTTGCTGCTCTTTTGTTGGCCCTGTTGTTGCCAACATCTGCCATCAACGCCTGGACCACCAAAGAGACAGGACGCAGAATATAAAAAACACCAAAATGGAGGCGGACCATCTCACCAGGCAAAAAGTTGCGGCATAATAAATCACCAGCAAATGCCGGCCACACCGCCGCCCTCTCCGCTTTCCACACAGTCTGTCTGTTGAACCTGAAAGTGAGATTGTGTCTGTGTGTGTTTGTGTCTGTGTGTGGGCGTGTCAACGCCTTCCGAAAAAAAGCAGACAGCAACTAACAAAATTTTGTGTTTTTCTCGGTCGGCTGGTCTATTCGATAGACATTTACAGGCTTTATGTTGAAAAGTGGAATTATTACTACCCTCCCATAATAAGCTGGCTCTGCGGCAAATTCAGGGCACACAGACACAGACAAGTTTGCCACAGGAGCCCATAAATTTTGCAAACCGAAACTATGACTAGAATTTCCCTTTGAGCGGCTGCAATGTTGAAAATTCTCGGTTGGTTTCCTATTCTCCAGCTCTTTTCTTTGATTGGAAATGATATGAATCATTCGTTTAGTTATTCATTCATATGTTCGACTATTCATTCGACAATTTCGGCTGGTCATCGGCTAAAGGGAGAGCTCTTCTTGGCTGGACATCTCGGGGGTAGAAGTTGCTTAAGGCGGCCTAATTCCGTACGGGGAAAATTAGTTTCATGTCCATCAGGCTAGTCCATCATTCGAACAGATGAAGTGCTCTGAAAAGGACTTCCTTTTATCTTTCTCTCTTAGCTTCTAACTTTTTAAGCTGCTCTTTTTGCTGGTGCGGGCCGGTGTTGTGACAAGTTGGGCTGCCTCTTGAGTGGCTAACCGTATCGGGAGATAGAAAGGCTTTGCTTCCTGACTGTATATTCTTTTATCTGACCGACAGAAGTCGTTCAAGCGGGGATTTGGGATTCCAAAAGGCCAAGGTCTCGAATATTTCAAGTGGCTTAGTTTGCCGGGCTTTCCATCACATAATTCAAGGCAAATGGACTTGAAAGCTGAGCTGCTTTTAATTTATAGGACGCTCGGTCCACCCAGCGCACAACAAGCCCAGCAGCTTAACAAGGCCAACTATAAATTCTCAGCCAGCCAGGATTCGGTCAAACGCTTGTCTCTCAAGATAGCCGAAGCCATGTGGGTGTGTTTAAGTTAATGCAAACGGCGGGTTAGCCGCCGTCTTGCCTGCACTTGATATGGCCATGAATGGCCGCCTACTACGATTAACCGTCTAACAGAAGAGTCGCTCAGCCGTCAGGAAACCACGACGAAGTAAGGCTCGAATAAAAAGCAGCCTTTGATCTAAGCTCAAGGACCAGGAAACGCAAAACCGCAATTTATGTTATTAATTAAAATCAAGTCAGTCGAGTCGACAATAATCAAAGGTAACAATGCAAATTTTCAATAAGCAGATGGCTGGTGCGTCCCACTTGGAGGAGCTCTTAACAAAAGGGATAATAAATAGAAAGCAAAGGCAATTTCCCTGGGGCGTAGTTGGAATTTGCGAGCCTCTTCTTGCCCTGCGTTCGCTGGCTTCCATCACCATTAGAGAGGATTATAAGCCGGCAGCCGCAATGCAATTTCGTGCAGTCCTGCCCGCTTTAAGTGGCCCGGTCGAAAGTTTCAACAAGTTTTTGTGTGAAACACCTGGAAAATGGCGGGCAGACCGACCGTCGTCCGGCCACCGCGCACATTCTCGCTCTCCTTTTCCACTGGCATAATTATAATCCCATTAGCGTGTTTAGTCCACAATCAGATTAGGACGCGGGCTGCCGTTGGTGTGTTAGGCGAGGGTCGGGTCGGGGACCGAGAGCGGTGCCCACAAATCCCGTTGATTTCCCATTCAAATTGGCTGCGGCCAAGCTGGCTAATCTCCAAGGACTCGTCGCACTTATCGAGCGTTGCATTCTTGGACCATTTCAGCATCAATTTTGAGCTTGCTCCATTGCCATGCAAATTTTAATAAAAACTTAAATGTTTATTTACGCAGGAGCAGAGGCGGCGCCGATGGCCGCGTCGCGGATTCCACTTTCGCAGTGGGGCGAGGGGCGTTAGGACGCTTTAAGTGGATAGGGACTGGATGAGGGGCGTGATTATTTCCTCGCACTTTGCATATTGCAGCGAGGATGGCAGTCGCAACAGCAACGGCCACGGGCTGTGCGAAAAACTCTCCTTTCGCCGTTTTCATCCATCCCGCCCCACTGGGTGTCCTCCAAAGCAATTTCACTTAGTTTGCCAGGCGGCGGGGTTTTTTTTCTCTGCGAGTTGCATGAATTTTTAAATCTGATTGCATTAGTACCGTGACAGCCCGGACAGCTCGAACAAGTGGGCCGACCCGGCCCTGTAGGGTAAGGAGGGGAGGGGCGGCCAAATCAGAATGTTGTTCTAATTTGGCCCCGTAAATTGAGGCGGACAGGCGGGTGCGGGGCAGCCATGTTGTCGACTAAATCAGGCAAACATGAAACATGAATCATACGCCATGTGGATCAAGTGTCTGGCCCGGGCCAAGTGGGCGGAATTGAATGGAATTGTTGTGGTGGAAGAACTGTCGGCATTTTGGTTTTATGACGAAAGTTCTTGGCATTGCGAGCCAGCGTCATAAACTGTGCGGGCTACCAACTGATTGCGTCCTTTGGCCCCTCGAGTGCACCGAAAAAAATTATCGACCTCTATGAGTAATGCGTGACGAGGGGAGCAGGCCTCGACCGAGTGGGTGTGCCCGACATTTCCTTTAATTTAATGCAGACAGCAGGCCATCGTCCCATCGGCTGGGGCGTACTTTATGCGTCCACTTACGCGCCACTTGTGTCCTCCGGTCAGAGTCGGCGTCGACGGCGGCAGGACCGAGATCTAAAATTTCCATTGGGCTTTCCAGCACGCGCTCTTTGACTACTTTTGGCAGACCATTTGGCCAGTGAGTGCCAACAGGGAAAATAAAGAAGACGATGGGGGAAAAAAACACGGCCAAGCGCACACACAAAATTCGTTGCATACTTTCGAGTGCGACCTTTGCTGAATTTCAAGGATTTCTATTTATTCGCCGTCTGTCAGTGCGCACACACACAGCCATCAAGATCGTAAAATGGAACTTATTTTTGGTGAGCCAACGCACAAATCTTCCACTCGATTTGAACCCCAAGTTCAGCGCCGAAAGTGCTGGGGTTGCCGGACTCGAAGCCCACCCACCAACCCGCCCGACCCCAGCCGATTTCGGTCATAACGCATCACTAAGCGTGTTTGCGTCAGGCGCTGCATAAAAATAAACTTTCCCAGGCTGCAGGTAAAACTTCCTCTCGCCCACGTTTACTTTCGCCCAACCCAGCCCCAAGGCCCATCCCGACTGACCCGCTGGTAAAATTAGCATACGATGATGCCGGTGCCAACGCCAAACTGTTGATTCACTGCCTAAGGCCTTGTGAAGCCCAACCAGCCAGGCAGGCAGTCAGGCGACCTTATCAATTTAGCGTCTCATATAAGGACCACAGAGGGTCTGTGGAAGGCGGCTGTCTTTGGTGCTCCGTACGTGGATTCATTCAACTTTACGCTAATGTCACATGCTTTGATTACAGCGCCGTGAAATTTTATTGATTGGCCATCCCAGAGGCGCATGAACGATGAGGCAATGGCCCTTCACCTCGGAGTCCTCCGACCAATGGTCGGTTCTGGCGCAGGTCGTGTCCCCTGCCCGTGATTGAATGTACAGCGAAAAGGTCGGTCTGTCCTTCCTGCAAAGAGAATACAACGACCACCAGATACTCTTTTCAAAGAAACCGACTAACAAATCAGTTAGGATTTAAAGGATACGATCTACATATGATAATTTACTATATCCTGTTAGCGCTTAAAGTTTCGTTTTTGTATCTTCCCGATGGTTTGGGCGATGGGATTTTTTAAATGCCTCAATTTGCATTATGCTCTAACCCAATCGATATGAAATCCTTGGCGGACTTTAAAAGGCTCCCCGCTCAAGCCTTCCAGTGTCCTTCACACAATATTAACGAAATGAGGTTTTATCAACCTGGCCTGGGTTCCGTGTGTGTTCCGTCTGCTCCTCCACATATTAACTGCCCAATTCAAGGATGCTCCAGCCCGCGCCGCTCAGCATCCTTTTGCTGGTGAAGCCCTTTTGACAGCTAAGATTTTACTTTGTGCGGGCTTCTCTGCTTTGGCTCGTCAGCAGGAGCTCCTCCGTGTACTCACTTTGATTCCCATTTTAAGGGCGTAGCGAAAATCCCCGGCCGGGCCAGGAGGCGGGAAGGCTCCTTGAAGTGTCGCTGAAATTGAATTGAAATTTCTTCAGCTTCAATGGCAGCCGGGCGACAGCCAATCTGTTGAACCTTCTCAATCTGTGATTGAAAGAGGCTGGCGAGGACGAGGACGGCGCTGTAAAGGAGACGCGTATTTTCCTGTAATGAGCAGAGAGGCGCGATATTTTTAATAATTTCTGGAAAACATATTCGAGGGGGTTTGGGGTATCGGTCGATTTCAATCTGATTGCCGTTTGCATTGAAGGCAGCGCGATTTTTGCATGAGTAATTCAACTGGCGTTGGCGTGGGAGGCCTTGGGAATGATGGATCAATTTTTAAGTCTCGAATGGAGTAAATGAACCGATTGACTGTCATTAGCATAAAATCGACCACTAAAATTGGCCGAATCTAACACTTTTGCCCTCGATTTACGGTTATTGCCTGGCCTCCCATCAGATCGATGAGGGTTATCAGGCCGAGGCTGTAAACCGCTAATAAGAATCTGAAAAGCCAAATATCGAATCAAAACACATTTAGAACTTATTAGCGCAATTACGATAAAAACCGCAGTCAACATTTCGGCTCTGATGTTGGGGGTTTTATTTGATAAGAACGCAGGGTGGGGTGGGTGGTACCTGAGTGAGGTACCTGGCAACAAATGCGCGATAAAGCGTCAGAGAACAAAGCAGAGATATTGAAAGGGGATGGCGTGTGCTCTGTGCACCATGATGAGCAAATTAAAGCACAAAAACGGATAAATTATTTGTGTAAACAAAAACAGAACTGCTGCCGGGCCAGGCCGCCTACGCCAGGCGGGCCAGCAGCCGCTGTTCGACGTTTAACAACACCGGCCCGTGGCAGAGAGAGCGAGAGCGGCCCAGCTGAGAGCGCGAGTGGCAGTGAGAGTGCGCATAGAGTTGCAAGCCACCACGACACGCGAATAATCTGCAACATACGCAC
>JBAMCP010000789.1:0-36337 GCA_037075105.1 Lissocephala sabroskyi
GCAAATTTTTATTATTGTGCAAAAAGTATAGCCTATCACACAGGTGCTAATTAAAAATCTGTTGCATGCTTTTGAGTCTTTTTTTTCACTTATAATTATTTGTATTTTAATTTGCATTTTACTACCTATGGCAGCTTAATCAAATTAGAAATTATTTAAATAACAAAATACTATACTAGACTTATAGATTAAATTAACTTAACTTAATAGTTATACTTACTAACTAGGTTTTAACATTTACTTATATTTAATTAAAATATGGGCATATGTGTTGGTGAGGAGTTGGGAAATGATTAGAGGACTCTGCTGGGGAGATCCTGGGGATGGATGGGTTTTTGGCGCATGGTAAATTTCGTTGGTCCAGGGCTGGACAGAAACAAAGCAGCCCCAAAAGTATGCAATGAGTTTTAGCGGCTTAAAGCCGCTGTCGGCGCATGCTGCTAAGCAATGTTTAGCTACATTGCCGCTTTACATTGCAACGTTTACAAAGCATTTGTTACCCACAGCAACATTGGAGACTTAGATTGAAATGCAGTCGAGTTGGCTGCTGAAAACGGCCATCAAAATCGAAATATTTACTTTACTTTACAAGGTATGCGGCAGTCGGGCAAGCTCGACTGCTACTTCCTTACTTGTTTTCCTTTCTCGTTTTTTGGGGTTGGAGGGACTACTGGTTTTATAAATCACTTCATTGACATTTTTTATGAGGCGTCGAATGGGCACTGGAAACTTTCCAGCCAGAAAAAGTAGCAGAAGTAGACATTCGAGAAGAATAAGGAATAATTTTGTAGTCTTGAGTTTTATTTCCACTTCCACTCGTCCTGCCCTTTATGTTCTTCCTCCTTTTGAGCTGGCCGAGAAGATTGACGCGGCGTTTACGTGTTAGCCAACCATTTGTCTTGGACCCCGCACTTTGCGTGTCTTAATTAGCGCCCCCAAGCCCACACACACACACTCATAGACTTCGAACCGCCCAGGGTCCTTTGTGAACCGCCGCCGCCTCGGGCCAAAGAATTTATGTACCACAGATAAGAGAAGCGTGATAAGAGGACGCCTCCTCAAAGGGCCAAAGGTGCTGCCCCGCCGGCTAATCAACTGGCCGCTCAAAAGGACTCAATTCAACTCGGCCGAGACCCTCAAAATAAACTAAGAATTCCTACTGGTCGCTGGGTTAATTGAAGGCCCGCACGATTAGCAGGCGGCCTGCCACCTGCTGGTCGACGGCCCGCCATATGCAAATCCCAGAAAATCCAGCAAATCAGAGAGTTTACGGCCGCTCAAGTGTAATTTTAATGGAGTCCTCGGTGCCGCCCAGCATGCGAACGAGTAGAGGATGGCCAACTTTGGCCCCCACCACCGCCTGCTTCTGCCAAATTGTTGGGCAGGACAACAAAAGAGTTTCCTGGCCTCTTTACTATTTTGTCAACGACAACAGGAGGGCGGCCGTCCGGTGCCCCGGACCCTACATATTTTTGTCGGTTGCCTTCTATGGGTATTATTATGTCGACAGGACTGGCCCGCCCGGCCCCTCGCCCCTTGTCATCGGCGCGGACGATTGTGTCGTGTGCCATTGTGGCCGGCATGTGGCGCTCGTTAAATGCTAATTGCCGCATACTTGTAACAACTTTATGGGCATGCCAGAGCCCCGCCGCGTCGCGCAGTTCGCTTCTTCCGCCGGCTCTTTGAATTTAAAGTATTTCGGGCTGGTCGCCCATCAATGCTCACTGCCGGGGGCGGGGACAGCGGCAGTCGCCTGGTTTAATAAGTGGCCGTATTTGGATTGGAGTAGCATCGTTTTGCCCGCCATCAATCAATGGGGGCCGCGCCATGAAATGCCAGCTTAATATCCGTGAGCTGCCCTGGCATCTGCCGGGTTGATGGTTCCATGCAAAGTGCGTCATTTCGTTGCTAATTTGGGCTGTAAACGCGCGCCACTGTGGACACTACGGCGCCCTCTGTATTCATATTCGGAACGAGAGATTTTTGCATGCAAATGCCCTCGGCAGTGGGCAGCGGTCACTGGCCGCAGCATGACAGAGATGCATGTGTGCCGCCGGCAGGAAGCAGCCAAAAGCGACGAGGTCTATAGTCCGTGTGGGACAGGGGAGGTTGGTTGGGGGGCCAGGTCAGCCTCAAGAGCAACATCATTACGACGGCCGGGCTGGGAAATCAGTGGACGAGGCGGCTTCATTCACATGCAGCAGGGAGACGAAAGGCGAGGGACACTCCCTGGCCATGCAGGCCTGAACTTGACGTGTGCTCCAATTATTTCGATTTCAATTTGCATGCCAGAGGCTCTGCCTGCTCCCTGTCTCGCTCTCTTTTTCGGCTCTTAATTGCTGTCCAGTGAAAGCCATTCTAATGGAGATTTTTCAAGCTTACGATAATTTTAATGGCAGGGACGCCGTCTCTGTTTGTGGACGGAGGAAATGCATTTTCGGCGCCCGGGAATCTGGCATTCATATGTTTCGAATCCAGGCAACCCCTCTGCCTGCCGAAGCGTCACATCAATTCCATTAACTCAATTCATACGACCGGTGGGGTCTGGGGTTGGCGAGCTCTGGAAAAATACATATGCTTGGGGCTGGGGCGGTGCGCGGTCGCCCGATTGGAATCAATAATATGCAAATAAGCCAAGAGTGGACGGAGTGGAGGCGAACTTTCAATCACCGGAAAAATGACGGCGCATTATGTGCACTGCGAGTTTCGCTGGCCGCGTTTCATTCGGCCGAGCCATGCAATTTAATTTGTTGGCCTTTTAAGTTCGCCTTCAACCGCAGAATGCAGAATGCAATTGAATACGCGCCCCTGGCAGCTGCATCAGCCCGCCCACAACGGCTCATTGTGTCTGCCACGTGACACTGATTACGCCTGGGGAAGCATAAACCTAACTGGATCCGGCTGGTTGGGTTGCTTGGTCGTCGCAGTTGAAGTGGCCCATTGGCCGGTGAACGGTGAATGGCGAACGCCGACGGACGGGCAATTGCGTGTTTGCATTTACAGTTTCCTTGCGGTGGAAGTTGCCTGCGTGCATTTCTATTTATGGCACCGAGCATAAAGTTTAGTGCTCCATAAAAAATACCCATAAGCTGGCGCGCGGCTGCCGCTCCACTCCAACGACTCCGACTCCAAGTTGCGTTCTTATTTTTACGCCCGCGCCTAAAAGCTGCACGCAATTTTTTCATTTGTAGCCCACCAGCCAACCGCCCAGCCGAATGGCCAACGAAAGTTGAGAACTGCTGCCGCCCCCAGCCCCACCCTGCTGGTCCGTTGGCCGGCGGGCAGGCCATTGTTGTTTGTGCGTCGGGGCTTACGGGCCGGGCCGTGCGTGCCGTCGTGTCGCCGTGCAGCCGGCGAAGCGTACGTGTGTCGGTTTGTTTGCATACAAAATTTGTACGTGTTATTTTAACTTTGCCGTCTTTATGTTGGCTATAATTTTTTGGCAGCGGCAATATCACTGCAAGCGGCAGGACAACGAATGTAACACCATTTGTGGGGCTGGGTTGCCGGAAAGTTTGCTTTCGGGGCTTACAGGTGTTAATGTTGGTGCCGCCGGGTGGCCCCGGCGGTGGGAGCGGTGCGTGCCTGTGGTAGATAAACCCGTTCCCCCGTTTCTCCATTCAATCGTCGAGTTAATTCCACTTAAAAAGCAACAAAAGCAGACACACACACAACGGCACTTTTGGTTCACATTTATATTTTATGCACTCATCAAATAAAGAGAGAGCAGGCGGGGGGGCCGGCGGCCGCCTCGCCTCCTCGTCGGTTGTCTACACTAAAATACAAATTCTCGTTCAAATGATATGGCCAGGGGTTAACTTAAGTTTTAAAAGTAAAACTAAATCGGCTTAAATTCTAATTGCCAATGCGGCTCGCCTCTTCCTCGCAGACGCTGCCGTCGGCCTGGCGGCAGTGGCTGTGTGTGGGGGATAATTGAAGTTCTTGCTTTCGGGTTTCTTACAAGGATTTTTTGTACAAACTGAAATTCGATTTTTGTTACACTTCCTCTTTCGTATTTAATACCTTAGACTTAATTAAAATTGACTCAAAGGACATTACGATAACCGAGAATTTACTACTAATCACTTTCCACAAACTCGCCTCGAATTATTTACATTGAAGTTCGCACACAAAGTGCTCGCTCATCTGTCTGTCTGCCTCCTTGTACGTCAGATAACTGTGTGTGTGTGAGAGTATTGTTACTAATTGGATCTTTTGTCTTTCAACAACACGTAAAGCAAACATACAAATTTCCTAGCGACTCTTCGCGCTGCTCATCTAAAAGTTAAAAGTCGATTCGTACATTTATAGAGATATGAATGGCGGCATCCCCGCTCCTTTTGCACTAGATTTACCTCATTTGTCTAACTGTATAAACTATTTATATATATGTATATGCTATAACTTCTTGGTATTTATAGATATGATCTATGCATGTGTACGTTTATGTAGGCCATTAAGGTCGGTGACTGTGGGTGACTTTCTTATGCATAATTTCCTAGGGAGAATGCAGTTTTTGGGTAAATGATATCTTCTTTGGATATGTCAATGGGGTTTCTTTAAGACCTTATGGGCATTTTAATAAAGTTTACGTGCCAATTTGTGGGGAGCTGAGTCTTGGGATTTATAAGTTTTAATGAATCTTCAGCAAACTCCTTTTGCTTTTCAACTTTTATTAGACTTTTAATCGAGTTTCTTCCAATTGTCTGAGTATTGTGGAGTGCCTTGGAAAACTCCTTTACGAAATATGGGCAAAGTTGCCGAACAGGCAAAAAACAAAGAAATCGATTTATTTTTGATTCACGATAACAAATTTGGCGATTTGCTTCACAAGACCCACAAGAAACCCACATAAGAGTCGAGGGAAAGTGTCGCTTTCTGTTTTCCTGTACGGCAATTTTGATGGTTGATTCTCGCCATTTTTCTTTTACTCGCTATAACACATTTTTTTTCGTCTACGCTTGCCATTTTTTTCCGCATTTCTTTTTCAGTTTTGATTGGGGCTTCCGTCTCGTCACACATGATTACCTCGGGATCGGGACAAATGGAGGGAGTGAGTGCGGGAAAGGCTGGCAAACGGACCTGTCATTCAATGCGTCAATCCAGACAGCTGTCGGCTACTTAAGAACTAGAATAGTACGTTTTACACATTACACTTAAAGTATAAAAAATCACCATTTATGCTCTGCAATTGAATTGAATTTTTGATGCTTCCAGCTCGCGTTGCCGGGCGAGTCGGGAGGGGCATTTAGGTGAGCTCTGTGCTCAGCAACAGCTGACAAATGCGAGCCAGGATAATCGTTATCGTCAGCGAGCGCAGCAAGTTGCTCTGATGCTGGCCGAGACTGCTGGCAGGACTGCGTACTGCAAACGAAAGCAAACGGATAAAGCAAGGAGAGAAATTTTACAATTAAGTCGGTCATAATAAAGCGGGCGGCTCAGCTTTTCACTTACCCAGCAACATGGCCTCGCGGTTGTCTATGATGCCCGGCCGCCGCTGCAGGACACTTTCCTTGCCGCCTTTCCACAAGACCGGCGATATACTGGCCAGACATTTGACTCGCATGTCGCCGTCGTGGAAGTGACGGGGCTCCAGCGCCAGTTGCAGGCCCAGAGTAGAGGTGATCAGGCCGTGTTTGTGCACGATGTCATTATATTTATACAGGTAGTGCTCGTCCAGGATCTGCAATGAGAAATGGGAGGCCGTCAGTTGAGCTGTCCGACTGTCAGGCTCTCTGTCCATCACTTGTCTGCACAAATACAATTCAAAAATTTCATGTCTCGACGAGTCGGGCCCGCCCCAGCTCCAGCCCTGCTCGATTCGCATTCCTTGCATTTCATTATTAAAAACAGAACAGCCCACCCGGCGTATGAGCAACGTCGTCTGCAAATGCAGGGCAGGGTGTCGAGCACTCAGGCGACTGTAACGTGGGCCCGACCGGGCGTGTCAGACTTGTCTGGCAGCGTCTGCCGGTGGGGCCGGGCCCCTGGTAACGGTGGTTGAAAGGTGGCGGCTTGAAAGGCAGGCGGGCGGACCGGCGGCGTCACATTAATGCGACGGGCGACAAGTTAAAACCAAAAGCAAATGCGTTTTTTTTGTGTGTGCACAGGGAATAATGAAAAACGTGTAAAATGTGCCGAGTTGGAGGGCAAATCACTTGCCTTGTAGAATTTCCGCTCCCACCCGGACAGCCGGCTGCAATGAAAGGGCTGCGACACGAAGGTTGGAATCCTCCAGCCCATTGAAAGCGGTCGCTTCGAAATGGAATAAAATCATTTGCACTTGAAGTCTCGCTCACGCCATAAACAAGAATAATGGGGCAGCTTCGGTGGGAGAAAGCGAAAAGAAATGCGAAATACTCAAATAAATAACTGGGAACTTTCTCCGCTCCCATCGATTCGAGCTGGGTGGCTGCCTGAGCCCCACAATGCCCAGCACTTTGCCAGCGAAATTGTTGCAATTTATTATGTGATTGAATCGAGTGGGAAGGACAGGGGCGGTTTGGCAGAATGGGCGGAGTTCGGCTTACAAGGACCCATAAAAATTACAAGGATCTTCAGTTTTTTTATTTCACATTTTTGTTCGTTTTTCGTTCGTCCACTTTAAGCATAAATTAAAAGCCAGTCTAAAATGGCAAATGGCAAACAGAGAATGCCGAACGGCCGCTCGTCCCCGCCTGTTCAGCTGACATAGCAAACATGCCAAGCTGCCAGCCACCGGCAGCTGTCCTGCCATACCAACAATGGACGAATAGAAGGACACTCTAAAGTCCGGGCTAAGCCAACCCCCGGCAGACAGGCAAGAGAGCGACGACAGCCTAAAATGAGGGCTTTTAAAATTCCAGTCGCATTCCAAGGCAGTCGGCTGCCTCTGTGCCCCTCACCTGCGCGGGTTTCGCTGCAGTTTGCGGACAGGCGGCCAAAGAAATACAATTCCATACGCATTTTGTGGTCGAAATGCAAAAACCTTTTGGAAAAATTGCAAAATATTTCGGGTCTGCCGCAGCCGTCGCCGGGCGAATGAACCAGAAATGGGACACTTGATCGCAGCTCGACGGGTCGGTCGGTCTGGCTGGGCTAAACAATTGTTATTAAGCAAACGTTTCGAAATTCTTATTGAACGACACACACTCCGCCCGGAAGAACGAGGCTCGCCAAAGTCGTTTCAGCTGCCCATTGTGGAAAGGCAAATAAACCAGGAAACGTGCCTAATCGCATTTATTGATTTTCTTGTATTTAGACAAAGTGCCTCCTCGTTTAAGCCCCCGCCAATTTCGAGTCAGGTGGGCGGCATGGCGGCCCGGGCCCTGCACGATCCAGGGATGAATGCCGGATCCTGGGCATGGTACAATGAACTAACTCGTGCTTAACGCCTCGATTCACACAATTTGAGTGCCATGTACAACGATAAAATGCAGTGAGCAGGACGAACATCCACCAGGCATCAGCCCCACCTGCACGCCCAGCGCCGGCCGCCCGCTTTTCCGGTCGGGGTAGACATGAAACGGTCTTTCGGTCAGATGGATGGGCTTTGGGTTTCGGGCTCGGCATAAACTAGGCCTGGCCTAACCGGCCGCCCGCTCGGCTCGGGTTCGCTTACATGAATTTTGTTCATGAAATAATTTCACAGGACTATCGGGGGGACGCCGGCATTTCCAATTCGTAAAGGCCCGCCCGGCACTGGGGATGGGGTTAAATATTTACTGTATGCATAATTTTTGTATATTTTCGTTTGCCAACGTGGCTTGGGTTGGGTGGCCCAGGCCCCTTTGTATTGTTGATTAGTCGAGGGATGCGGCTGAGCCGCATTTTTCGGGCAAAAAGGGTCAGTTTAAAAAGTTTCTCGTATTTTTGTATTTTCTGTTTGAAAAGTTTCTGCTTTCCGCATTTTTTTAAGGGCCAGTTAGTCAACTGGTTGCCGGCGGGTCTATTGGATGGTCGGTTGGTTCCCCTGCCCAAACTTACCGGCTGTTCATTGACGAACCATTGAAGATGGGAGGCCGGGTGCGATTTCCCAGATGTGCAATTCAAATAGAGATATTCACCAATTTGGTACTGATACTGTTGCCCTTTGATGTGGGGTCCGTCGCGAGGCAGAACTGCAAAAAGAATTGTATAAAGCATGAGTACTTCCGGCCAAATGCTTGCAAATTTATGCTAAAAGTTCGTCGAAATTCTCAAAGCAAATGCAGACTTTCCAGGCCAAATACCAACTACCACGTCGTTCCTGAACAACTAAACTAATCAAAGCTGATAATTTTAAGTCGATTTCCAACCAAAAATTAACTATAGTCTGCCCGAAAGAAGCTGCAGGGAAAGATCGATTAAAATTCGAAAACTTAAATGCAATCTTTAAAACTATTTGGAATTTTGAAGGTCCCATCATTTGCAGGTTTCATTATTAAAGCAAGCTAAGTACTTGCACGGCAAGAAAGCTCATGACGACTTTTTCCCAGGAAAACAATATCCAAAATCAAATTCTCTTAGCCTTAGTTACGAAATTCAAAGACGGTATACAAAAAAGCCGTATCCTTTGGCTGATCCGATTTGGAAACGCTGACCCAGATCCCTGAAAGTTGTATCCAGATCTGTAATCGCGGTAAAATAGCAGCCTTTAAAAATAACTATTTGTTATTAACCAGACACGGTTATAAATCCTGTGAGAGGCACTTTAGATTCCTTGTTCTCTGTGTGGCGGCCCGTAATTTATGAACAATTCCGAGGGAACTTTTATTTTATATGTTTATATAAACCGGCCGTCCAAACATTTGCATCACACACCCCGGAATGTATGGAAAGTACTTGTACAACCAAAATAGACACACAAACCCACACCCCTATTAACGAGCGTGTGTGTGTGTGTGTGCATGGCCAGAAAATAAACCAACTGGCGGGACAGAGTGCCAGACGGCGGACTCGTTGTCCTGCCCGCGCTCGCGCTCACTTCGAAAATATGTTGGCCTGCAGTTACGCTGCGGAAATATCCATTAAAATGGCATTTTAACTTATAAATCGCCAACGTGGGCCGCTGGGAGGCTACCACACACACACGCGCGGGCACACCATGTTGATTTTACGCTTCTGTTTCTACAATTTGACCAACGGTGGTCCGAGCGTCCTTTCGTCCCTCCTTTTTACGTATTTCCTTTGCCGCTGTCCATTTCGTTGAACAAACAAAAAAAATGGAGGGATTGGATGGGTCGGGGTTGTGGGGATCCGGCGGCTGCTACGGCGACGGCGGCAGTGGCGGCGGATTACAGAAATATGTTGTTATGAAACTAAAGCTTATGAATGGCTTTTTAAAAGCATTCCAAACGCAAAACAAACAGCAGACAAGCCACATTAAGCGGCGGGCAGGGCGAGCCGAAAAAAGCGCAAAAGCCGTCCAACCGGTCAAGGACCGCTTCGATATGCGGCACACACATTCAAATATACTCTACAATTTGTTTTTACATAAATTGTGAAATATTCAAAGCTATCCCACTCGGTGGGGACATTTTACAAATCGGAAAAATCATTTCCAAAAGAGTTCAATTGGAAATGTCGGCAGCTCAGCAGCCAAGGATTATTTAATGAAAAACAATGGCAAGAATGTTAATGCAAAGAGCCCCAATGTCCAAAGGATGACCTCGTCTAGAGTAAGTGGATGTGGAATCTAAAAAACGGTTCTAATTTGAGCAGTTAACTGGTGACTATTATAAATCCCGAATCAGATTTATGTGCCGCTTGAGTAGCGCGTGTCGCTGGTAAAAAGGACAAAACTGGCTTGTAGAAAAATTTATAGGAGACGCTTACGATTCGCCTGGGTGTATCGTGAGCAAGGAGAGAAGCTTGGAAGGAATTTACACGAATCCCCTGACCAGACAGAATGAAGGCCATTTAAATATTTAGAATTTTGGTTAGTAGAGCTTTTAGCGCTTTAAAAAAAAAACACGAAAGGAACCGAACCTCAGTTGCCTGTTCTTATTTTAAATGTGATATAAATTAAATCCGCTTCGCTCCAATCGAAATGGCAAAAAAGGACTTCTCTGGAAATAGTAAATAATGCCAGGTCCATGAAACGCAACTCCCGCTGAATAAATAAATACCGAAGCGAACCAAAAGGCAAATAGAAATAAAAATATGAAGCGCACTTATTTTGAATTTAATTCGAGGTTTGTCGTCCGCTCGTTGGTTTTTTGTTTTTTGTAGACAAATGCGAATGTGGTTCTATTTGTCGGTTTAAATATTTGCTTGTAATTGTTCAAAAGCTGTAAGCAAATATTTGGGTTCGTTTTTTTGTGGTCTGTAGTTGGCAGCTGGGATAGAGAAGTCGGTACTTACAGACGATGTCCATGCGGGACTCGCCCTGCACGGACGAGAAGTTGGGCGCCTCGGCGGACACCTCGCAGCGGTAAAGGCCCGTGGAGTTGAGCGTGAGGCCGCGCAAAAGCACTCGGCTGCTGTCGGAGACCTCCTCCTGCAACAAAATAAGGAGACGTTACAAAGAAGAAAGAAAGACCTTGTGGTTTCTACTTACAATGACCCGAACTCCATCGACGCGGTAGCTGGTCTTGGGCGGCCTGGCCTTTGGCACATAGCGATAGAATTCCTCGCCGTCCTTGTACCATTTGATGGCGTACAGAGCCTCGCCCTCCGGCTCGGGCTGCTCCTCCTCGGCGCTTTCCTCGAAGCTCGCGTCCTCCTGGTCGAATTCGGGCATATAAGCGGCAGCCCGGCTGCCATCGTTGCCTCCATTGTAGGTGCTGGCGCCCACATGGCCACCCAGGTAGCCGGAGGCCGCACTGCCGCGGTAGACGCTGTGGCCGTAGGGCGACTGCTGCAGCTGCTGGGCCTGTGACTGGTAGCCCGCTGATTGGTATTGCCTCATGGCAATGGGCTGGTGCTGGCGCCGCCCTTGGTGCTGGCGCTGCTGCTGATTTTGGTAGTTACGCATGCGCCTGTAGGAGGTCTGCTCGGTGGAGTCCATGTCCACGTAATGAAGATCGGGCCCCCGGTCCCTGTCACGGTCTCGGTCTCTGTCGCGCCCTCGCTCGCCATGGACGCCGTGGCTGGGATTGGCGCTGTGCGTTCGGTTGAGCTCGTATTGGCATTCCAGGAAGGCTGATTCGCCGCGCAGTTTGTATGCCGGAATGGAGACCTTGATCATGCGCAGGCCTAGGGAGAATCCTGTGGGAAACGGGGATAAGCAGGCACGTTGAATCATGAGGCAATGGAAAATCAATAAACTTAAATCGCCCGCAGGCAGTTGTGAATTTACAGGAAAATGCAAATCAGCATTACCCGAAAATGGGAGGTTTTTGTGGCCCACAACCAGACCGACTGAGTTGACTTGTGGCTGGCATACGCCGAGGATTACAGCCAGCGCCAACAAAGGCAGCGAGAGGAAAATTATGGCTAAAAAAGGAGAACATTTCGGCTCTTTTCGGCCCTGTTTTGGGTATTTGCTTTCCGGGCCTTCGGAGTGTGCGTTTGTAAATTTTAATACGCTCAAATTTTCCGTTTCCGTGGACATATTTGAATAATTGATTTGTCCCCAGGCGCCAAGCCAACGCCTGATTGACAGCGGAGGCCAAGCAGCTTCTCGACTTTGTTAGCTGGCTGGCAAGAACCGACCACAATTATCATTCTAATTAAAAGCCAAAGGCCTTCGCAGAAATTACTTATTGATGGCACTTTGAATGACAACTTGAAATATGCATGGCAGTGACAGAGAAACTTCAACCTTCCGCTTACTTGCTGGCATGCCAACTGGCGGCTGATTAAACAAACGTTGATTTAATGCGGCCCCAAAACATCAGAGAGGACGCCGTGTTCCCGGCATTTCTCGTAAATATTAATAACCAAGTGCGTAATCGCGTTTAATCCTTTGTGAAATTACCACAATGCCCACCTCCAGACCAAGCCGTTTTCCACCAGCCAGCTCCATAAACGGGATACTGGGCGGGGCGTCCAGCCCACCCGAAATATAATCACCAGTAACGAGAATGGTAGAGTCCTGGCTCTCTGAGCCGGAGCAGTTGCCGGGTCAGCGCTGCTGCTGTTTAATCGCCATTAAATTAGAAACTCTCCCAGGCTGATAGGCAGCTCGCCTGGTGCTTATAAAATTTTAATAACTCAAAAAATGGCAGACTATTAAGAGCAAACCGGGCACCTACCTCTCAGCTTGCCGCTGCAATTGCCCAGCTGAGCTGAGCCAAAACTTTTTGAGGCTCAAATCTGCTTAAAGACGTTGGGATTTATTTTAAATGAATTAAATGGGAAGGCAACTGCTGGTGTGATTTTTAGTAGAGTCCAAGGGGCGTTCGTATGTGGGGCTTCGGACTTTTCATCTTTGGCCAGCCAAAGTTCCAACTGCAGCTTTGTAGGAAACTTTGTCTGCCGGCATCGCCATGCCGTGCGAGTTGGAAACGAACGAAATTTGATTGAATTTGGCAAATGGTCGTCTGAGTATCTCTTTTTATGGTTTTTTGGTCGGTAGGTAGATTCAATTCTGGGGAATTAATTAAATAAAGCCTTTATTGGCCACGTGCCCGGCTGTTGGCGATAATCTCAGTTCCTTTGAAAGTCGTGGGTGTCTAATTAAATTCATCAATTTAATGAGGTGCCTGTGAGGAAGGAGTTCTGTGGTTGCCCTCAAAGTTGGTATGGGCTCGCGATGATATCACAACAAGTAACACCCATTAACATGAAAGGATTGCGCAAGATTTTAATGTAATTAAACGGCAGGTTGACAGGCCCGAACCAAAAACAAAACAAAAGCAAAATGAAGTCCCTCAGATCGCTGGTCCGGGGCGCTTCGTCTCCCAGTAACAATTACCTTTAAAAGCATCCGCGAACCAGGCAAACACATGTCATTTTGTTGGCAACATAACCGAATGTCTTAATGTTAATTAAAAACGGCAAAGGACTCTTCGCTCGCGACTCTCGTCGCGCTGGCAAACCCCTAACCAAACAGACATCAAATGAGTTGTCTGAGGCCCACAGAAACCGAGTGAACAGTGGGTACAAGGATGCATAAAAGGTTTGGGAAAAGTCTTTGAAGGCAGGAGAGAACAGGATTATTCGCACACCAAAGCCAAACAATTATGGTTAAAAGCGGATCTTGGGAAGCGAATTAAAGAATCTTTAAGATCGCATTTACTTTTTTGAATAACAAAAGTATATCCCTAAATCAGACTTGAATTGAATTATGGAATCTACTGGGACTTTTAAGCACTCTCACTGCAATCATAAATTGAGCCCTAAATTTAGAAACAAATCGTAGCTTACGTTTTTATTAAATTTTCATTCGATTTCTGACTACTGTGCCGGTTGACGACTGCACAAGCACCTAAAACTGAGAAACTGCCAACAAAATAACTCTGCCTTTGCCATAGCAATGTGTCTACATGTGTGGCGTTGTTGTTCCCTCAGCCAGGCAACGACAGGAACCATCATTTGCCGACCACATTTCCAAGCAGCCTTTAATTTTTTTTGGGTAATGTTCCGAGTACTTTTTTCTCGATGGAGGACTTGCCAGGGCGGGGCGGGCAAGCTCTTTAAGTTAATTAAATATGCATAAGCAGGGGAAGAGCGAGCTCATTTGCCATGCATAATAATTTTCAACATTAACGCATATTTAAGTAAGCGCTCAAAAGCAAAGGTCACGCAGGCCACCCACTTGAGGGCGAGGGCAGCCGAACTGCCATCGGCTGCTAGTTGGCTGTCCTAATTTGGGCATTTTGCATAATTCGATAAAATTGGCAAACAAAGCGTTTTGGGCAGGTAAAAGGCCGGCCATCCTCCCTACCGCCTCACACATCCAAAGTAGGAGGACAAACAAAAGGGAAAGAAAATTCCGAGCCATTGTGAAGTGGGCTAAAATCGATGGCAGCCGAAGATCGAGTCACCCGACCCGCCATAGCGACTGTAAGTCCATAATGAAGCCGCCATTCCGGCCAGCAGGCCACCTGCCAACGGAAGATAAAGCAGCCAAAATCTGTCGAAGCCGCCCACCCGCCACGACCCTCCCCGAACCTTGGGTCGGCGGTTGGCTGCGTGCTTGGGGTGCGGGGATTTACCGCCGCTCAACTTTACACCACTAATGAGTTTTGCGCCTTCACAGCAATTATGTGGCCCCAACGGAGGCCCGGTATCGCCGGGGTGTCAGCTTACCTGGGCAACATTAAATGCCGAAACGGGCGACAGGAAAACTTTCCTATCTGCCAAATCATTTAGCGTTAAATGCTCCACAGTCGCCGGCCGGCCTTCCCATTTGGGGTATCGGCAAAAAAGTTTCCCCAACAACGAAACATCCTCGACAACATCGAGGTCACTCCGACGGACAAAGCATTTGGACACTTCGGCCCGGCCACCTGCCATTGATAGGTAAATGCAAAGCGGAATGAGCAGACAACGAGACGCGCAGCTCATTAATGTTTGTTGTTGGGTTGGGCAAAGTTTTTAAAGTCTAGACTTCATTAAAAATTCACTGTCCCTTAAAACGAAGGGATTTCCAAATTGCGTGCCACAGTGGTCATAATTGAAAAACAAATTTCCAGGGATACTGTCCCATAAGAAGAGTATACATAGCTTTGGTTTGAATAGCTTAATAATCGAAAGAAACTGCAATCATCATTGTAAATTTAATCGAGCCTAATTGGCTGACATTTTTACAGTTTCTTAAGAGTTTTTCTGTATTTTTCTCTAAGATTAGAAATACTAACTTGAATGAATTTCTTATTAATCGAGAACAGTTTATAGAAACACAGGAATGAAATATTGCTATTGATCTTAATTCAATTAAATGATTTAAGCTTTCTGTTCGTGTGGCAAAATGATTTTTAATTATTTTAATTTCAATCGACCATTTTCACAGCAAGCTTATTTTATTTACACTTTTCGTGGGCCGCTCAAAAGGGAAAATTAATTGGCTAGTAATTTGCATTATTTATAAAGGATAATTTCAGTTAAATATTTGTACTTATTTGCCGTGCATACCGCGGCCACTGTGCTTGTTAAGGTTCTTCTCTTTTTTTGGTCTATAAGCTTGATGAATATTTATGACGGACGGCGTCAATGACATTTAATGTTTGCTGTTTTTATAAGTCAGTTAAATGTTGTTCATTAAAGGCATTTAAAAAACAATTATGCCCCGACCCTAGCAGTCGCCTCGGGGAGCGACCACAATGAGCCAGCAGAAAAATGGGACGTTTTTTTTTAATTTAAAACTTGAAACGCCAAACGACCTACCAGCGAGACGACCGATTCACTGAAGAGCAAAAGTTTGTAAATTAAAAAAAATCAGCTAAAACAACAAAAGTGAACTTCATTGCGGCTTTGGTGTCCTTGTGCTAAATAGCGCCAACAATTGTATTAAGCACGGCCAGAAAGGCCGGGGGACGGCCGACTTTTATATATAAACAAATGGAAATAGCAGTCGGCAAGGGATGAGCGCGGGACCGGAGCGCGAGGCCGTCTAGATTTAAATGAAAAAGCCTTTGGGTTAGTTTATGCAGTAACCGAGCAACAACAAAAGGCGAGCGCCCAGCATCCTTATGGCGTTTGGCATGCAAATCCCTCCGCCGCCACCGCAACTACAAAGCTGCGGGTAAACAACAACAGCCGCAAAAAGTATGCAACAGTTTTCGCCGAGCGGCTCAAAGGTGCCTCATTCCGGGTGCTGCATTCGGGCGCGATTGCCTGAGCCGCACAATTTTCCGTTTCTCTGTTTGCTTTTGTTGGTACGATGCTGTGTGTGTGTGTGCTAACTACAGGAAGCATGCAAATCTGTGCAACCGCTTCTGATGTATTCAAGTTGACACAAATCTGGCGCAAATCCTCACACAGGAAAAACTCAACTTAAAGCGACTGTGACATGCAGCAGTCAGTGATCCCCGGGCGAGGCCGAGGGTGCCAGTGACGTGTCCTTTGCACACCCACCGCATCGCTGCTACTAACAAAACATTTATGAATAACACAACAATAACAAGGGAGGCATTGGAGGAAGCCAGGGAAATGGAAAACAACAGACACGAGAAGCCAAAGGAAGAAAAAAATGGCGAGCAAATTAAAAGCAAAACCGCTGCCGGCAATGGCGTTGGAGAACAAGGGGCTCGACAGGAACATCTACAAGGACCAAGCGAGGGCCTTAATTGAAAAAAACAATAACATGTAAACTGTAATAGGCGAGTGCAGTGGAAATTTATCCACAAACAGGCCGACGAGCAGACGGACCGGCAGCCACCACGACAAGCCGGACAACCAGAACGACAAGGTCTCGTTTCATTTTACCAGCCAAAGGCATTGCGAGAACATGGAGAAAGTGTTTTCCACTGTAATTGTTGGGCAATCGGGGAGAGGAGATGAGTAGATGAGCAGATCAGAATAGCGAGGGCAGTCAGCCACTGGGAAGAAAAGTCCCCACCAAGGATCAAAGACTGGAAGCAAAAATCAAAGACAAAAGGCACACAAACAGAAGCAAGCCCAAGAGGTCTTCAAAACGAACGCTTTAAAATCTGAAGAAATAAAATAAGCCAAAATGGTTGTATTTCACTTGCCTCTCAAGACAAAAGTATTGTCGGCTCCGTCCAGAAAGTTCGTCGAAGAGGCGTATGCGTGATTTTTGTTATGTATACGCAATGTCTTCCGAGCATTGTGCTTGAACCCTCTTAAAATTAAATATAACTCTAATGTGAATTACGGAAAATAAAATGTTTTTCCAGAAAAAAATCAAAAAGAGAGAAAGAAAGTTAAGAAGTCGAACGAGGAAGGCGACAAGACTCACTCACGTTCGGCAAACAATTTGCTGACGCACCACAGACCAGAAAAAACTTTCCTTTTTTCCCCCGTTTTTCATTCACCAAGTAGCCCACACAGAAAGAAAGCGTAGCAGCCGCTCTGTGGGCGTGGCGTCTGTGGGCCACAAAATTGGGACGCCTCAGCCGCAAGTTGCCTTCGATGCTGACTGATGTGCGTTGCATGTGTTCTGTGTGCACTTTAGGTGCGATTACATATTTGCCAAATGAAATGGAATTTATGCCAATGCCGCACGCCCCTGGCCGCACCACGCCCACTAAGCTAACCACCGACTGCAGCGCCATTTAAAATGTATGGCTGATTTCTTTGGGGGCGTGCGCCGCATGCCGGTATCGTTTTGTCTACCAACCGCATGCTGAGCGGGCCAAGAGAGGGAATATGTGTGCTCAACCGGCCACAAAAACTGTGAGCCAGGCAGACGGACGGACGGGCGGATCGACTGCATGCGAAATTCCACACCAGTCACGTTCCGGCGCACTCGCATTCACGTCAAGTGGCGGCTCCGTCGGCAACGTGAACGCGCCGGAAAGGTAAACGGTGAACGGCGAAGGGCATCACATTAGGGATGCATTTGACAGGCGGCAGAGGAAGCGGCGCTACTGTCAGTCGCGCCGAGTCGAGCCCACCAAATGCAGCCAGCCATTTATGGCACATGGCCCGGTGACGGCGACCACCGCTCTCCTCCCCGCTTTCATGGGCGGTGAAGGGCCACACTCGACGGTGATTGCAATTGAGTTCAATTGAGCCAACTTGAAACGCAAATTGACAGCTCACTTGCCCAACAGTGCGCATATCTAATGCGACCCCAAAACGGGCCGACCCGACCTCTTAGGCAATCGGCCGGCAGAAACCCATGAAAGATTCTATACAAAATTATCTTGTTTTCTTTAAATAAACCGAAAATTGCCGCAAAAGTGAGTTGCCAAGTTGCCGGGCCGGGTAGCTCATTTGTATTCGCCTCGCAAGCCGCACGCAGCGAAGGCAAATAAATGAAATAAGTACAAAAACTGGAAGCCGAAGCCACCGACAACCGCCATCATCCTGGCCGCCCTCACGCACGCACGCACAAAAAAGTTACATATGTTGGTTTGAAGGGAAATCGCTTTGTGCCAGCGTCAGGCTACGCACAGTGGGCTAAACGAGTCCAGCTTAACCACAGCTCAAGTGATTTATTAAATTCTTTGAAAAGAAGTTAAAAACAAAATGATGAAACAGTTTATGAAATGAACGTACCAAATAGATAATAACGAAATCATTCTATAAGATTCCTAATTATGGAGCTTGTTTAGAACTCAAATTTGAGTTATCTTCGAAAATCTTTTGAAGATTCTTTGCGTTATTTTTAGGCAATAAAATCAGAGCACAAAACTCTGATTTATTCTTTAGAGAAACTGTAATTTTAAGACCATCTAATCCACTCAGTTTTTTATAGAATATTTCCATAGTTCAGATTTCATTTACTGATATTTCGACAATTATATATCATAGCCTGCTTCCGGCCCACTGTAGGATTTGGACGCTACGTGTGAAGTGTTCAAGGGCGTGTGTGTGTGCGAGATAGAGCGAGAGTAAGGGTAAGGGAAGAGTGTTTGTGTATCGGGGTGTTAAAACGCCACAAGTGACTTTGTTCAGCAGTTACAATTTGCTTTTTATTGACTGGCAAGGTACACGCGCCTCTGCCGGCATCGACGTCTCCGCTTTCGCCGCTCGCCCGTCCGCAATGAGCAATGAACTGGAAAGCCAAACTCCCCTCAACCCCCGTCCCTTCAACTACCTTAAGCGTAGTGTATGTCTGGGTGGTGTGTCCCCGAGTGTGGGTGTCGAAGGCACACCTCAACAATTGGGGGCCGCCCCTCACTTACCTTGGAGCAAACAGCAAATGATCACAATGATGCGTATGTCGGCTGAGTATCTCATGTTTATAGCATAATAATCCGTTATCCGCTTGATATGATAATGATGATAGTCTCCTCCGTCGGTGTGTGCTTGGTCGACGGCGGAGAGTCCTTCTGCTGATTTAGGCGCTTTTGTGTTTTTCCTTCGTTTGGCGTTTTGTTCTTTTTGCCGATTGTGCTGCTCTGCTTTTGATAGTTTTTGCCTTCTTTTGTTTATGGCTGTCGGTTAGTTGTTGCTCCGACTGCTGTTGTTGTTTGTTTGCTTATTACTTTCGGCAACTTTTCGCATAAATTTCGGCTGGTTGCCATTTATAGTTTGGCAAGTTCAATAGGCGTCTGCCGAGTCGCATGTGTTGCCACTGCCGCCTGGCTCATTAAATGCTCTTCAAGTTGTGTCCTTTCCTCCTCCTCCGCTGGCGGATTGTGCTGGTATCCTGTAAAAAAAACCGAATATAAATGGGTTTTAATAAAGTTTAAATGAATTCGCTCAGTTCTGTGTGGCAAAGAAATTTAGATTTTATAATGTTCTTAAGAAACTTCCAAAGCCAAGTCACATTTGAAATATTCATTGAGTTTTTCTGCAGCCTTGAAGTTTTCAAATTTAAACGAAATATAAGAGCAATCTTTGCTTCTGTTCATTACCACTTTGGCCAAAGACAACGATGAAGAAGTGGAATTTCCGAATTGGAATAACCACATGACAGAAATGTCATGGATTTAATTCACTGCTTATTGTTCGTCTAATGAAGATTATAAATTTAAATTTTATCCGGTTGATAATGTGCATTGAATCTATCTCATGAGTCTGCTGAAAATCAATTGACTTTCTGTTATAATTGAAGTCCATTTAGCCTTTTGCTCATTTAAATTGGGAGAAGGTTAAGTGCATTAAAATATTAAGTTGCATTTGTGCACTTAATCCTTATAATGGGAAACTAATATACTTGAAATAAACTTTAAGAAACTGTAATGAGCTTAATTGTTGCTAGGCCCTCTTACGATCCACTTTGTTACTGGTTATTTAATTGATAGCGAAAACTACACATGTTAGAGTATTTATTTATGGAGCAAATAAAAATATTATTTAAATTAAAAGTGTATTGTACCACGAAGTTGGGTTAGGTTGGTTGGTTAGGAAAAACCAAAGCAAGGACGCCCGCCCGTAGCTTGGAGCGAATCCTGGTCAAGTTCAGCAAAGGTCGAAAGGAAATATTAAATTAAATCAGAAAATTCATAAAATATCCGACAAAGTGCTTATTGGCATAGCAGGAAAATGGAAGGAGGCTGGGGATTGAATAAAGAGAAGTCGTAAGAATATTTCTGTCAAACAGCCTCAAGAAGATCCGAAAAATTGTGGCTCTCAGCCATTTATTATTAAGTTTCTATAAAAAAATCTACCAACTTTTGAAATAGGATTTAGTTACTCATTTGAACAACTGTAAATAAACACATCATACTCGTATTTCCGGCAAAATTGAAAATCGTTGAAAACAAATAAGTAAAAATCACTTCAAAGTTTCTTTTTTGATTTGGAAATATGTGCCAAAGTTTCTTTTGTATGGTCTCTTGGTAACCCTGTGAATTTTAATAAATCTTAGGTTTGCTTTCTCCATGCCGACCCTTTGCCTCTGCCAAGCCGGCCCACGTCATTTGGTCCGGCCATCAAATCAAAGTGCCGGGGGCCGCAGGCAAAAAGGAAGAAAATAAAACCGAGTTCCCCCTCCTGAATGACATCGATTGTTGGCCTCGTTTTCTGGCCTTTTCATATTTCTAGCGAAAGTAAATGATTTTCCCTCCCTGGCATTGATTGTAATGGCCCAAAGAGACCTGCAAGCTATTGTTTTATTCTCAGCTAGATGGCGACCCCGCCTTCTCCCGCCCGACCAGCAATCCCGCAAGTCATCTCACAGGGAATGTAAAATGTTATTTATATTTTATCAGGACACATATTCCATTTCATGACCGTCCCTTGCTAAACTTCAGTGCGGGTCCACACGCCCGAAATGCCAATCAGATTAAAAAAAAAAACGAATATTCAAAGGCGGAGGAGGACGAAGGCTCAAAAGGAACCAAAGATTTGCCTAAAAATACGCCATTAAATGCGAAAGGTGAAACGAAATCGCCGGGAAACATTGGTAGGCCCAACGAGTGACGTGTGAAAGCCGCCCTACTTCTTTTATTTTCAGTTATTTTTAGGAACCGCGGCAGTATCGCAAATTTGCGGTGAGAATTTTGCCAAAAAGTTTGAATATTCAAAGACCGACAAGCCGCCTTGGCTGCCGTCAACAGGTCCCGCTGACTGATGGCCTATAAATAATAAAAATGCAAACGATTGTTCCGGGGACTTCATAAAAATCTTATAAATATTTTTTCATTCATTCTTTAGGGGGTTATAGACAAAAAATCAAAGCAGCAACGCCAACGAGGCGACAGCCGGCCAGAAAACCGAGCAGTTGGTGGCAAATTGCCTGCCTCAGAGAAAGGACGAGAAAAAAAACCTCAAATGCTCAAGGCCGTTTAAGTGTGGGCTGGGCTGTTGGCAGGGCTTTGCTGCGTGTGCGTGAGAATTTGGCATTTCCTTGACGACCTCGGCGGACTGTGCGAATGGGCGGCGGGGGCGACAAGAAGCCCTCATGAAATGCGCATAAATCAAACGCGTCTGGCAGAGGTTTGACGGCAGTTTTTGCTGCCTTTTAAAGCATCTGGCATTGCCGGCGAAGAAACATTTGGCGCGACTTTGCTTTTAATGAAAAATGAAGCTGAAATAATCATAAAATGGCGCCAGCGGTGGCCCCAACCACCGCCCAACGCCCATTGCCAGCCACTTTCGTTCCATTTGGCCAAAGGGGAGTAAACTAAAACTTTGCTGTCGTTTGTTTTCTGTCTGCTCCGTGACGCGGCTGTCGGCCGCTTTTTTTTTTTTGGGCCGTCGAATGGCAGATGAATTTGTCCGCGTCTGCCTGACTGACAGAGAGCGCCGGCCTGCCTGCCATCTGCAACATTCGTCATTATGCGAGCAGTTGTAAAGTTTCGAGTTCTCCCTGCCGGCATCTCGAAGATGCCACTCTCGCCATTTAATCCACTGGCTTTCAAAGCAGCGCCTGCGATTATGCAGCAAAAAGTTTCCACCGTCATTTACATTGCAAAATGTGAAGAGCGCAGCCTCTAAATTGGCCAAGCCAACTTGGCTGAACTGCTGGGCGTCTGCATTGGTGAGGTCGCTCGGATTCGGCTAATCCCATAGGGTTGCCTTAAATATGTGCAAACATCCAGCGACAACTGTAATTCGCTTTGCTCACTTCTGGGCTTAGTTTTGCCCGCTCGTTGTGCTTTGCCGTGGCCACGTTGCCCGCCATCCTCATCGTCCACTTGTCCGTCATGGTCGTTGGCTGGCATTGTGAACTTTTCCGGTTTGTCTGCCCGTCTGTCTGTCGGCTGCACTCTCAGCCGCGGTTTCTATACGCTCACCGATATTAGAATGCAGGCGGTTTGGCCGGCCCTCCTCCGATCTGTGCTAACCACAATTGTGTAGTTTTGTGTCTTTGGCTTCTCTTGTTCTCAGTTTGCCTTTTGTTTTGCTATTTTTTAATCTTTATCTAAAACTTTTGCCGCAACCGTTCCTTCCCTGGCCGCCCCCGGGGAAAGTTATTAAAGCTACAGCCGCACTTTATTATAGACCAGGATGACGGGAGTGGCCCACAAGTTGGTCCTTTATTCTGCGAGCTCGTCGAGCTGCTCAAGCTATTTGAGTTTATTTGCTTGTTTATCTTCTGGTCGAACTTTGCGTCACCTTAACCGCCAACTCGGTCCGGGTAATCCCTAAAACCAAAATGTGCAATGCCTGATATGAGCCAAATGTGTGTGTGTGTGGTTGGTGAACTCTTTGATTTGCCCCCACATGCTGCCTGTCCATAATTTAGTGCACGTGAGGCGGCGGCGAGCAGTGACCTAATAATATTTATGCTCCCTTTTGTCGGTCGCTGGGAGCGGTGTCTGAAATTCCCTGTTGTCAGAATGTCAGGCTGCTATTTATATACATTATTGATTTTCGGTTTGACACATGACAAACACGGCACACACACAGGCGCACAGGTTGGCGCACACGCTCACCTAACTGCATATTCATCATGGCGGCCCTGGCCTTCCCTTCCCGTTACAATTTGCCTTGTGTTTGTTTGCCTGCCCAGCAGCGGTGAGTGGTTGTTGCTGTTTGTGCACCTGCGGCCCAAAATTTGTGCATACAGAAGTCACCAAATTACCAAAAATCACATTAAAATTCAATATGGTCCCGCTCTCCCCAGAGACCCGGTCGCTGCCACTGTCCACCTATTGAGTTTTGGAATATTCGATTGGCCGTTGGCACACACAAGTAATTTGCATTAAAGTCGTTGTTGTTGTTGTCATTGTCATCGTTAGTTTAATGCAATTAAATACCGAATTTTGCATGCTTCTCCCCGCAAGCGAAATGATCCTGCTAATTCGATCCTTTTGGCGATTTGCCGCCAAATTCCATTTGGAATTTACACAGATTATAGGCGGGGAAACAAATCTGGAAATTGTATTTAAATTTTGGATGAAAAAAATTTCTTTTTAGTTGCTGTTTGGGCATAGAAAATACATTTTGTTCTTAAACAAAAATTGGCAACTTGGAAAGGCTTTAGCTTAAGAGACTCAAAGAATATTTCCTGGCAAGCGTTTAGATTAGTATTGGAACAATAATTGAAGCTGCAGTTATTTTCAACATTTTTTCTATGAGAAGTCCCGGCTTGAGAAAAGTTTTAAAACCCTTAAATACTCTGGTTGAAGCTCTTTTGCGGTTTTAGAAGGGAACTAGAGTGCTGAGGCATTCACATTTAAAGGGCCGCTACTTAAATCTGGGAAGTGGAAAGAAACCTTTCTACAAAGCTCAGAAAAGCCACACTTTGCTTAATTTAACTCATTAATTGACTCCAATTCCCCACCGCAAGATCTTTAAGCCTAGTCACCTGGATGTCAAGGTCAAGAATTTCAGGATCCTTGATTTGACGACTTAATCCTCTTGACCAACGCTAAGGAGCCCACCGAATGTGACTGGAATCCATAGAGCACTTTCCCTTCTCTCTGTCATAAAGTAAATCAACTGGCGCCCCAGTTAATCTTTCATGTGTTTTATGGGTCGGCGTTGGCGTTGCCCAGCAAAAAACAACAAGAACCACGAACAGTAAGAAAAACAACGCTTCTCATCGGATGGGTGGACCGGGCGGTAGGATCGGGATGGCTGGCCATTTATTAAATGGCATTTTCGAACGGCATTCCTGCCACACGCATTGACAATAAATTCATACGATTTTATGCGGTCGACGTGCAGAGGCATTTCAGATATAGGCAGATAAATGGAGACACGCCCGTTGATTGACCTCAGACCGCGGCGGGAATGCAGTTGGTCAGTTGCGTGCAGAATGGGGCGGGCCAACTGCAGCAACTGGGCGATTGATGGCCGATGGCGGCTGGTGGATGCTTTCTTTTCATTGTGCATTTTCCATTTGATTAAATTGGCCAACAGAATTCTCGATGCCCAGCCCGTCAAAGTTGCCGTTCGCTGAGTGATAACAAATTGATGACCGCATTTTATTTACCATTTTTTCTCTCTCCCCCTCTGCCATCTTTTTTACTTTACTTTTGCTACAATAAACTTTCGCCAGCTGCGTCGACAACCCTTCAACCGTAGTATAGGAAAAGTTGGCCTGCCCAACCAAGCAAACTGACCGTTCGCCGGTCTGACCCCATCCGACGACCCCCGACTGTTGGTTGTAAAATTTATTTTATAGTTTTGAGAATTTCATAACCCCAGGCCGGCCCCGCCCCACGGCCTTTCCCTTTGATGCCTTTCAAATAGAGTGCAAAATAATCAAATATTTTTGGGACTCCTCACCACCGCTGCGTATACTTGATTCCCATGTGTGTGTGTCCGCCAGTTAAACGGCTGTGTGCCAGTCTGTGTATGTGGTTTGATAAACATCACGTGTTGAAAATAAAACAACTTTATGAGTGCTCGTGGAAAACTGCCTGTCCCACAACCCGAGGAACTACCGGAAGCCACCTGAGCGGCGAGCGGAGCGGACTAAGCTGGCAAATTAAACATTTGGGGTCTCCATCATCGCTATTGCCAACGCAGGCAGCCTAAGTAAACCACATTCGCCACCGTTCCAATGTATTCTCCAAAATTTTCCGACCATTTTGCCCATTTAAACTTTTATGCTAATTCGTTTGGGGCTTCCGCAATGGCAATGCAAACTTCTCAAACTAAAACTGAGCCCATGGCCGTGCGTGTGGGAGGAACAAGCAAGCGCTCTCCGCTCGACTTTGGGTCGTTGGCGGGTCTTTGGCTATAAATAAAAATTAAATCAACGTCAAAATGAAAACACCGTGAAAAATGCAAGCAAAGGCAGCAATCCACCAGCCAGCCCACTGAGAGAATAAAAACCAAAGTGAGTCGAAAGAACAACGAACAGCAGAAGGCACCTCGAATGGCATCAAACTTAAATTTTTAATGCCAACGTTGGCAACGTCGCAGCGAGCGTTTCCGTTGAGCCGACTCAGTGTGCGTGTGCCGCTCGTTTCAGGTGCAAGACACATAAAAAATAAATGAGCACTCAGCAGAGGCAACAACAGCGGCAACAACGACCACAAAGAAGGAGCATGGAAACGAGCGTCGCCCGTCGAAATGAACTCCCCGCCGATTTCTTCTGTCACGCAGCCGCGAAACTTGCCACCATTTTATGGCAAACAAATTTCGGTGTTTGGTTTATGCAACTGCTGCCAGTGGCGGCGTACCGCCAAAAAAGGGGTGCCTCAGTAACCGGGCCAGTATTTTGTGGCTTAATCCCGAGACGATTTAAGTTGGTAAGCCCAGGCCATAAATTCGTACCTTCCCCTGCGCCCCTGTTGGCAAACGACGTCCCTGCCTTGAACTCCTTTTGCCTGATGCTCGGCGAAGCATAAACTCGCAGCCGAAAATTAAGCGTTTGTTATGCGAAAGATTTGTGGGTTATGAGAGCGGCCTGCCTTCACGACTTTCTCCGGGGTTTCTCCGGTGCTTGCCTTGTAAAAAATATGACGGCAACTTAAGCGACTTCCCGGTCCCCCGACCTGGGCCCGGGAAGGTGGGTAACAATTTTATGGCTGCGTGAAGCGTTCAACAAATTTTAACAAGCGAAACATGCCGAGTCCAAAATTTGTTTGCCTTCCCGCAGCGCATCCCCAGCGACGCCGGGCGCCGGCAATGGGTGTGGCTGCTTTAAAGAGCCATCATAAATATTTCAGCAATTAAATGTTGTTTAAATATTTAAATCGAGTTGATTACCTCGCCAGCCAGCCACTCATCAACAAGTGGGCTCCGCCACACAGAAATCCCCACAGCCCACGGGGCGTATGGTTGATGCAAAAAGCTACGACGACTGGAGTTCATTGACTCTCCCTTAAAAAAGGAAGAATGGAAATAAGCTTAATGACAAATTATGGCTGACAAAGCAGAGGCCTAGGACTGGAACGTCTGGGCAGGAAATGAAGTTCATCGGAAGTTCCAAAGATGTCGTTCCTAATGTTCCAAAGTGGAATTCCATGTAGGAATCCGGACTGGGAGGAAATCACATAAGTCGCGGTCGGTACGACGAGGAGTGTGATAAAAATAGGAATTATTGAAAGCCCAGACACGAATCCTTTTGGAAAAGACGGCCAATTTTCAGGTGGAATTTAAGTTGCCAACGTTCGCAGTTTTTATCCCGCGGGACGGCAATAATATTAAATAAAATTTTAAAGTTGATTTGATTTGAGCGTTGGAATTTTTTTAGCCCAAAATTGGTAGCCAGAGGTAAATGGATCCATCAGTGTGATAAAAAAATTTTATCCCGTGGCGGATTTAAATTGTGGAAGCGAAAATAACCAGAGTAAATTGGATGCACTCAATTTGCAAGTGAATAAAATGAAAAAATAAATTTAAAAATTCCTAAAAGAAATCGCGAATATTAAATTTAAAAAAAGTGCATTCTTCATTGCAAAAGAAAGAGTTCCAATCGAAATTTTTTATTTAAAAAAATTAAATTATTTCCAGAAAACGAAGACAAATTGTTAAAGAATGTTTGACGTTCCCTCCGTTCTCTGTCAGTACCAAAAAAAGTCTTTAAACTCCACGCAGCTCAAAAACTCCCCTCGGTTTTGGTAGAAATCCTCGCTACCGTCAAACCGAAACAGCAAATTGGCCTGCCGTCAAGTTAACAAGAAAATTGTTTTAGGCCCTAACCATGTGTGGGTTGTGCGGTTTGCGAAGACCCGTAGACCTCCAATTAGGCCGCGTTCAAAATCGATTGAGCGAGGATTCGGTGGGAATGGAAAAAGAAGTTTAGCAAGATTCCACCCATTAAAGTGCAATGGAAAAGTTGAATATATTTTGGAATTTTGTATGCTTCGTTTTTTGTGAGTTTCTTTTCCCGCTGTAACTTCTTTGGGAAAAACTCTCATCATTTTCACGTTGCAGTGCCGCTGATAGCACAAAATTCTTGTCTGAGACGCCGCCGAGTGGGCGAAGGCGCTGGAAAGTTTTCTCTCCGCCAATCATATGAGCCGTGCCAACATAATTTTCGTCGCTGCGCAGCCGATAAAAAAGTTTCCCTCACCAGCAGACCGGCCAGTTGGCCGCCCACCCAAGCCAAAATAAATATGGCAGGCGGTGGGGCGAGGGGCGGTTCCAGGAAAAAGCAAAAAAAGGACACATAATTGGAAAACTTTCGACAACAACGCGGCTAAGGACGGCGAAGGCGTCTGCAAGGAAAAGTGTGAAAAATATTTAAGTTTTTCGTTCGAGTGGCCTAAACTCGAATTGAAAATAGAAAACGGCCAGAGGAAGGCCAATTGGCTAACCAGTCAATAGCCTTCCGGTTGAGGGGTTGGGGCGGCACAATAACTTTCTTTCAATATTTATTATTAAATTATTGAAATGTCAATTAGGCGATTTCGAAGTTTCCTTCGACACGCCAATGGCCGCCAATCAATAAACCGGACAACGAAAGTAGGAGGCACCCCAGGACAATGCGTGTCCTTGGCGGTCAGACGGACGGCTAGCGAGTCCATTGATACAACGACCGGCACGCCTGCCGCCCTCGGTGCCGCCCACTACCGCCTCTGCCCACGTGGGCGGTAGTTTATTGTTTGCCGAAGCGGCGCACACGAATTCGTCGCCTTTTGTTTACTTTGCATATATTGAATTTTAATTGAAATTATGGCCGACATGCCACGCCCGCCGGTGCTGGGTGGCAGGGCATTTGTTTGGCCTGCCGATGATTTGTTGACCCGCCCCGTGCCACCCCACCCCGGTCACCTGTCTACAAATCATTTGGCTTATTGTTCAGCAACGCCCTGACCGCCGAGGGTGATACAAATACCGGTCAGAAGTCAAATAGTCCACCCAGACAGACGCTGGGGGAGGGGAGGCAGGCAAATTACATATTTCATATTAAAGCCGCAAAGTTGCGTTGCAGGGCGGGGGGAGGTTGTTGCCGCCTCATTTCACTTTCATTTCCATTTTCATTCGTCGTCTTGTTTTTGTTGGCAGGCCATGCAAATTTCCCTCCCACCCCGCACAAAAATGTTGACTTTATAAGCCTGAAATTGTTTTTTTTCCTCTGTCCCCCCTCCCACTGGCCTTACACCTTCTGCCCGACGCCGCCATCTTCTGTTTATTAATATTATATAAATTTTTTCCTGCTGCGTAAGTAAAACAAACAAACAAATAAACAAAGCAGAGCAGCAGCCGAACAGCGGCAGAGGAGTGGGAGGAGAACAACTCACCCACCCACACACACACATGCACACGCTGTCCAAACGCATTGGGGTCTCCGTTTATTTTCATTAGCAAGTTTGCGGCGGTGGATGGTCGGCTGTCGATCGCGAGGGTTGACTTTTATACAATTTCATTTGACATTCAGCGATGTTTTATTTTCATAATTCCCCCTCCCCTCCTCGTACGCTGGTATTCAATTAGATTTTACACACTCACACACACACACAGGCACACGTGCAGGGGAATTTGACTTGCCTTTCGTTGGAGGGCCGTCGCCGTTGCTTCTGTTTGACTTTTTGCTTTTTAATTCCGCTTAGTTAAACAGACGAAGGAGTTGTCGTGGCCGTTGCCGGCGCCGCTTCCTCTGCCGGCCTCACTTCGCTGTATTTTTTGGTGTTCCCGTTGCCTTTGTTCGTTTGCGTTTTCGCTTTCAATTTGGTTATCGTCCTTCTCCCAGCCTGGGACATGCACTTTGTGCCCTGACATGCAACGTCAGGCAGACAGACGATCGCTGGGTCGGCCCAACTTTAATTGCCTGACACGAACGAACGCGAGAAGGAACGAAATTAAAAAGGAAAAAAAAATAATTTATTACTAATGCTTTTCACGCCTTGGCCGGCCGAAGGCAAATTGCATGTCGCGTTGCTATTTGCAATGCACTCACACACACACACGCGCGCCCTCGATGAACTCACACGAATACAGTTATGCGCGTGGCGAAGCCGAATTTGCGATTGGGGCGAATTCTCGATTATCCGCTTTGCACGTCCGTCGAGCAGCGCCAAACGTTTATGACTGAGCGCCCAGGCGGCGCGCCAGGCATTCCACTTGTTTATGAGACGAGAACAGTCGAAGGGCCTTCGGGTCTTGCTGGCGTCGTGTGCAGGGGCTGCTCGGCTCAGGACTGGCAAAAGCTTCGCTTCTTTTTAGCACAAAGAGAGCGCGAGAGAGAGCGCGCGAATATCGTAGGCTAGCAATTTAAGAGAGCTGGCAAGGAGGTGGGGGCTGTTTTTATAGTCTCTTCGGGTTCCCCATTTGTTTTTGATTTATTTATTAAATTTCAAAATTAAACCAAGTAAGCCTTTTCGAATGTGGCAAACGGCACTTCAAAATACACCAAAATTTTCCCCTCCCACAGAGACAAAAGTCTCATCCACACACACACACAAGCAAACCCAGCAGCACTTCTATGTGTGCGGCAGCAGCAGCCACGAGGAAGACGAAGGCGACGAGAAACCATAGAAGAGCGGGTGGAGGAGGAGGCGAAGGGGGAAAGGAAGCCAAAAGCTGGAAATTTGTAACCTTTTGGGAAAATCAAACGTTTTCGATTGCGTACTTTTACCCCCCACCCCCGCAACAACAACAACAACAACAGCAACGGGACATTTAAGTTTTTTTATCAAGAGGAAATAAAGTTTGGCTCGCCCCACACCGGCGCGCAATCCGCTTCCATTGAGGGCTGCCAAGCGAAAAGCGGCCACAAGTGCCCCAAAGACCTCTCCGCCCCCTTCGGGGAGTTTTATCCTTTTCAATTTTGTGCTCACCCAACGAAGTTCCCTTGGATTATTTTCGACCCGCGGTCAACAGCGGCCAACGGTGAACACTGAAGAAGGTAAGCGTCCGCAGGGTTGCATTGGCAACTGCCGATGGGAATGGGGGGGGGAGCCCGTCTAGACGCCCAGGTCGCCATTATTTCCGTATCAATTAAATGCAAATCCGAACTATCAAATCGAAGGGGAAATGACAGCCGATTGACTTTCGCCGGGCAATCAAAAGACTCCCCCCACCACCACTCCGCGTCGACCCTTTCGGGTTCAGGGCCACGCCCGGCAAATTTGATTTGGGCGGGCGTGGCGCGTACACCAAAAAGGCGGCCGCCTCATTTGCATGGCTTCCCCGGGCCGCCCGCCTATCAATCACTTTGGCTAACCGCTCCTTCGCTGCCCCGCCCACAGATGAGCGACCCGAAGACGCCAAAGACACCGGCCAGGGATCCCCACCCGCTCGCCGGCCTCGAGCAACTCGCCGCCACCGACACCGACGGAGTGCCCTTCATTCTGGTCGACGGCGAGCGAGTTCGCAATCGCCGTGAACTCGAGCTTGCCCTCCAAAAGCGAGAGACTCAAAAGTTTACCCGTCTGCGAACCCAAATCCAGGACCTGCCGCTGCTCGACCACCTCCCACCCCCCGACGACATAGGCAGCAGCTCGGCTGCCCACGCCATGGCCTCGCTGCGAGCCGTCGAGGATGAACTACAGTTCCAGGCAGACCTCCAGCAGCTTTGCCTGCCCACACTGGACATCGGCTGCGAGACCCCCGTGGCCCACTCGGCCTCGGAGGAAGAGGAGGAGCCGCCGCTGCCAGTCGATCAGAGCACCATGCTTATGGAGACCCACTCGAATCTAGAGCACATTCGGGTCCAGCTGGAGAGTCTCCGCCAGCACCAGGAGAAGGCCATCAAAATGCCAGCGGCGGTGACTCCCCCGCCGACGGTGCGGTCAGCGGAGCGGCCCACCATCCGGCGGCAGGCCACCTTCGACGTGATCCGCGACTCGAAGAGCCCCTCACGAGGATCGTCCAACCCCAACAGCAGCCGAGCTGGGCCCAGCAACCTGTATGCCCGCAGCAAGACCAGCTTGAGGTCGCCGCACCGCTCAGCTGCCCCTGCCAAGTCCCAGACGAACCTGCGCTCCTCCATCAGCTCAACGGGCCGCCCGCCAGCTCATGGCTCAAAGCCTTCGCACATTTCGATCGGCACGCCCACCAAGTCGCGCTCAGAGTCGGTGTACCTGAGCGTCAAGGAGCCGTCGGACAAAACAGTCGACACCCCAGGCGATATTCCCTCGATCATCAACAAAATCGGCGACCTGCTGGTGCAGCTGCAGCACCGCCAGTCGGAGGAGCTGGAGAGGAACCGTTCGTACTCCTACTTGGTGACAATCACGCCCTCGCCCGGGGCTTCCAACTGCGCCGTGCAGCCGATCACCTCCCCCAAGCTGACCGCCCAGCAGCTGGTGATGGCCAAGGCTGGGCCAGCGGAGATGCCGCCGATGCCTTCACCTTCCAGTCTGCTGCCCATTGTGCGGCCGCCAGCGATCACCATTTACTCGCCGGAGAGCCCGAGGAACTCCAACACGCCGAATTCCCTGGCCTCGCTGAGCTTCGATGAGGGCTTCGTGAACGCCTTGCAATCCGCCGAATTGGGGGCGCCAGCTGCCGAGTCCTCGGTGGAAGGCTTGGCCATGCTGACGGGATCGCCCAACCAGCAGAACTCGGGGATGGGGCAGAGCGGGGAGCCCAAGGTGCCTTTTCTGAAGCGCAAATCGCGCACGTTTCTGAAGGGCCACTCGTCGCGCAGTAACAAGAAATGAATTTTCGCCGAAATTCTGCGCTGACCAGGTGGCTTTAATGGGGAGAGGGGTTGACTGGGGGGTGTGGGATGTTACCAGGTCGAGGCTGAGCCACTCAACTGTTGCCTTGCCGCAGCCGCAGCCTAATTGCTTGTCCGCTTTTACTTTCCTGCCACTTTCTCCACTTTCATTGCTCATTTCCGACGCTCAACGAGAATTTCGCCCTCGGGCACAGGACGGACGTCGGGGGAGGCCTACGTTTGATTTCATGCTCATTTTGCAGTTTTGTGCAATTGTGACCAAGCGACCAACCGACGGACAGACCGACAGAGAAGAGAGTTCCCAACTTTTCTGCTGCAATTTGGCTTGAGGTTGAATTTCAAGTGGACCGTCCCGCCCCCGACTCCATCGACGCCCAACTGTGTCAACCGGACCGTCGAGTGTTTGGAAATGGAAATTGCATTGGCCATGGCGTCAAGATTGACTGCTCAGCCCGAGGACATCAAGGCTGCCGCTCCCATTGTCGCCCATTCGCCGGCAACCGCCGCCCGCCTTGGTTTCTGCTTCCAATGTCCCTTTCCATTGTGGGTTGCCCGAAACTTTCTATTAGTTTTAATTAGATCTCAGTTTTGGGCTTTTATGCGCAAGTGCCGAACTGTCATTCGAAATGAGTTGAGTTCCCGGCGGGCTGGGCATGGGCGGCTCCAAGGGGGCGGGCCGTCTATCCAGACAAGCGGCACTCAAAGTCCACCAACAGTTGCAATTTATTTGTTTTTGTTGAGGTTTTTAAAAAATAAAATTCATGATTTACTGCGGCTAAAAACAGGAAGTCCCAAGCCCCACAAAAGCTCAACACACACAAAAAAACAAATCCCAGCAGCCAAGCCCAACGCCTTTCGAAGATTCGTTACTCTTTTTGTGAGAAACAGAGAAAATAAAAAGAGAATAATTTAAAAATAGTTTCTCCAAGTTTTACCTGTCGATGAACTTTTTAGAAACAATTATTAATTAGAGAAGTGTTAAAAAAAATTGTTTAAAAGAAAGGAAATATTTTGAAAAGATTATTTAAAATAGTTAAAGATTTACTTGAAAGATTTCAAGACGCATTTTATGGAGATTTCTATAAAGAATCTTTAGCAGCGTCCTTAGCTTATTTTATCTTGAATACTCGTACAAATTTTATTATCTATTCGAGAATATAATCAACATCCCAAGGAAAGAACTTGGGCGTCTTCCAAATCACTGCGACTTGCAAAAAGAGCATGCAAGTTGGAGGCGGTCTCAGACTGGTGGGCGTGGCTGGTGCTACATAAAATTTGCAATTAGATTCCCAAAAAAAAAAAAAGGAGCCAGGGCCGCCCGCGCGGTCGAGGTCGCTGGGTCGACCAATGGACAACTAACTGCATTGCAAATTCTGTGTACAAATTTTAATGCAAAAAGTTTAATCGCAACAACGCAGAGCGGATGGGACAGCGGCGACTGGGAGTGGCCGCAGGCCAGCCTCGCGTTTCCGGCGTTTGTTGGTTTTTAGACTGCATTTCCGGCGCAGACAAGCGCACAGAGCGGCGGGAGGCGGGCGGCAGCCTCGCGGGACTCTCCGAAGGCCGCAGTGGCGCTTTGCGGTCGCCATCAGCGACTTTTCGGCAAGTCCGTCCATGGGTTAGCCAAGGACACACACAGAATCCGGCGAATCTGTTGCTTGGGGTCCTCTAATCGCCGCCCGGCCGGAGGATTGTGGTCGTGTTAGTCTGCCATCCGCTCTGTTGACTCTCGGGCTCCCGCACTTTCCTTTCGCTGGCCTTTGTGCGAAAAGAAATTAAATAAATTTTTGATTAGCAACTTTTCCGGAACGAGGAGCCAAGCCTTTCTGTCACTGGGGACCTGCCCGACTGCAAATTGAGTGCTGAACCGAACTGTCGATAAGAAAGGAGTCCAGGGGAATTTTGCCACCTCTCTCTTTTTATTTGGATTTTCGGAAGAATTCCTATGATAAAACACACACTTAAGGATTTTTATTCTTTCTGATATACGGAGACCAATTATAGATTTCGTGGGCCCTTTAAATAAAGTCAAGGATTCCTAATATCTGTGTGGCCCAAATTTAAATTATAAATATTTCTTTTCCTCCCTTTTAAGCCTCCAAATCTGTCATATAGTCATATAAATTTATTTATTTTCAGCTGTGAACCTTTGGTGAGATTTCCCTAAGAAAATTCAATTATTTCCAAATCTGCACACTCCCACATTTAAATAAAAGTTAGCGAGTAAGAAAAGCTCTTCTAAATATCGAATAAGGAATAAAAATAAGAAAGAAAATTCGGGTCCTTGTCGGCGTTTCGGTTAATTCGAAAGAGAAGCGGCGGCTGAATAAATAACACACTCCAATTAGAATGTAACGGTAATAATTACACAATAAATCCCCAAGCCTAACCACCGCCGACCTTCTCCCTGCCACTCAACCAGCATCTTCAGTGCCGCCGAGTGCAGCAAAGTGAAATAAATTGCAAGATGCGCTGAAGGGCCCGCCGCGCACCGCCAGGCCGATCAGCTGACGGCGACAGGGCGGTCGCCGGTCGGCTGTGTGGGTGACTGGCAGGGGGCGGGATGACAGCGAGATTAATAAAATTTATTATCATTGTGATAGTGGCGCTCAGTGGGCAAACAAACAAATGTCCCGGGCACGCCCAGCCAAGCCTTTGGCCACCCAGCCCATCAAGTGTACACTCGCACACCCACACGTGAGCTGGCACACTTAAACCAGCAGGGAAAACATATCAAAATGAAGTAAAATTCATTTTACAACACACAAAACTCAAACTCAAACTGAAAATTGCAAAGCTGCCGACGCCCTCGAGCCGGCGCCCCAGCGGCAAGAGGAGACCAGCACCACTCTCAGGCCAAAGTGCCGTTGGAAGTGGCGGGAAACGGAAGTTCGACGCCCAAGTGGCAGCCGCGATAATAGCGCCCGGCGTGTGTGCTGAAGTATTAGCATATAAACACTCACACACACACACACACACGTACAGGAGGGGGGCGACTAGGAAGTGTGAACGAAGAACTTTTGACTGCACTGACGGCGAGCGATGGTCGCCACCGTCGTCGTAGTCCTGCTGCTGCTGCTGTGCTCGTTGCTATCGGGAGACACATAAATATGAAAATGCAAGCGGGACGCACACACACACACACTAGGAAAAATATTGAGTGTAAAGGCTTCAGGACACGTCCACCCACCCAACGACGGCCGGCACACGGGCAGTGGAAAAACTGCAACTGAGTCCTTCCCGAGTCACTGGCCAGCGCCAGGGCCACGATGTGGAATTTGAATATTATTGTCGCCCCGCACACTCGCACGCAGACGCACACTAGAATGTCCTTCTAGCGAGTCGAGGAGCAGTCCGTATTTAATGGTGTTTGTGCGAAATAATAGCCCGCTGCCGCAGGGCTGGGACCGCCGGCTGGGGGCTCCTGACGGCGCCGTAAATTCAAATTAAGTCGCCCAACTTGCTGACAGTTAAAATCTTCGTAACAAAAATGCGCACTGGGCAGGCTTCGCTGCCGCTGCCGCTGCCGCTGCCTTTGCCGCTGACGCCTGGGCCGCCCACCGGCCCTCGAGTTCCGTCCGTGTGAGTTCCGCTGTTAGTTACGGGTCTGCTTGAGCTTCTCACGCAGTTAGCTTTGAATTTATGGCGCCAGAATGCAGCCGAACAGCCAGCGCCCAAAAGTGCAGATGGATTAAGGGAGCTTGCCGGACGGACGCGGCGGAACTTTGCCGGGTCTCGGCCAGTCATCGTTCTATTTTAATTAAATCCAAAAGTGTATAAAACCCGCGCTGCCCCGGCCTTCCGTCTTCTAATGGCCACGAACTTTCACTGCAAGCGAAAGCTGCACCGGATGGCTGATTGTTCAGCGACTGGCAGTCGGCTGATAAATAATCAGCACCATATCAGCATTTTTAATTAGCAACTCTTGGCCCAAGAACCATCATATTTAAACGTTATTAATGAGGAGTTCATTCTTTAAGTTTAATTCTCATCTTTAAGGGTTAACAACTAAGGAAATATCAATCGAGCTGGCCCGACTGTGATATACCCTGTACCTTCGTAGTACAGACTGGCGGACGCGGCTTTCTCACACTTTTCGCGGCGGAGTGTAGAGAGAAGGAATTGTGGGAGCGGGGACGGGAGAGATGAGTGGGAGAGGAGAGTGGGAGAGGAGAGTGGGAGAGGAGAGTGGGAGAGGAGAGTGGGACAGGAGAGAGGGAGAGGAGAGTGGGACAGGAGAGTGGGAGAGAAGAGTGGAAGAGGAGAGTGAGAGAGGAGAGTGGAAGAGGAGAGTTGGATGGGAGAGGGGAAGAAAGGGAGCAGACACGCACAGCTTACCGCTTCGACAGATGGCGATCGGCTGAAGGGCCAAGTCCCTGGCACTCGCACTTTTATACTTTTTGCCGGATTTGAAGCTCATTTGAATTATGGATTCCG